>APFE031515073.1:125281-235902 GCA_000404065.3 Pinus taeda
TTTGTCTATTGGTTTGGAATCATGGTTTTAAATCTTAAAAATAGTTTTTTTCATTAAAAATTAATTATTTAATGTATTTTCTAAAAAACCGGTTCATTTACACTTGACCAGTCCCAGTTTGAAACGTGGTTTATTAGGTGGACCGATCCGGTCACTGGTTCCGGTTTTTAAAACTATTTGTAGGCCATGTGTTGAAAAGCAACTTGGGACTGACCTTGCAATGACACAAGTTCAGTTGTAGCATGTACATAGGTTTTCATGAGGTTACTTTTTGCCTAGGGGAAGTCTACCCTTCAGGTTCAAGTGAGAGAGTGGAGTCTTTTAGACCATGCAAGGAAGCCGTGGTGTGTGCAAGGAAAGACGTGAGTCGTGCAAGAAGTCATAGTGCGTGCAAAGAAATTTGTGGGCCATGCATGGAAGTCATGGTGCATGCAAGGAAAGTCATGGACCATGCAAGGGAAGTCATGACGCGAGACTGGTATGCAAGGAAAGTCATGGTACATGCAAAGAAGTTATAGAGCTAGAGATTTCTAGGAGCAAGGGAAGTCATGGTTTGGATTGCTATGTTGGATGTTCTGAAGTGGGAGGCTTCTAGGAGCATGGTGTCTTTGAAGATCTTGATCTTCCATAATGATGTGGTCGCGGATTAGATTAGGAGGCAGGGCCACTTCCAGGTGGTGGTGGAAATACCTTCCTTACTAAGATGGAGTGTTGAAATATTGGTAGTTCGGAAGGTATTTTTTGGGTTGGCTAAGAAATTATACATCGACTCATGAGAAGTTGAAGGGTTAGCTGGAGAAGTAAAGTGCCAATCGAGGTGTTGGTTGGGCTACACACACCCCTTCACATCTCTCATGACTTCTATATATATGTGGCAAGGTGTGCTACTAAGGAGGAAGAGTGGTGCTTGGAGGTAAGGTTAAAAGGAGCTGAGTGTGGCTTGAAGGATAAGGTTGAGGGATGAAGAAAGAGGGTTGAGCCCTAGAAAGACTTGCTATGGGTTGGCAACACAACAACATAAAGGAGGCTAGGTTGAGGCCTACACATGGCATCAGAGGGTAGTTGAAGGAGGTTTGGACCCTTTGGAAGGGTCAGACTGTGGTTTGGATAGCTTGCAGGCCTGTAAGATCAATCTGCAGTAGTGTATGGTAGGTTAGGGAGGTTTATAGGTTGGTTGAGGTGGACAGTAAGGGTAAACAAGGGAGCTGTATTAGGTTGACACATGTCGCAATAGGAAAAGGTCAGGCCAAGTTGGAGAAAGGATGGTTGGTTAGCCCTAAATTGCTATAGTAGTTGACTACTAGTGTTTTTGTGATGCTCCAACAACAAGGAAATCGGATGTAGGTGTCTTTGTGGTTAAAGGATTGCCACAATGTTGATACTTGGGTAGAAAGTTTGTTGTTGAGAAGACTATGAGTCGGAAAGGAGCTAGGCAACTGAAGAAGGAAGGCCATTGGGACTAGGAAGGTTGCCAAAGTGACCCGACAGAAGGGCTAACCTATGCAAAGTGCCCTAAGACAACAATTTGAAGAGACAAAACAACTCTAAGTTCCTCTTTGTGCATTTGGTCTTTACGAAGGATTGTAAAGGGCCACTTTCCTTCGTATGGGAGCCCTAAGTTTTCTTATTGAAGGACTAATAAGAAATAAGTTTTGGTCAATAATTATGTCTTGTGCATTGATCTAATTGTTGGTATATTCCATCGTGCAAAATTTTTAAAGTTAGGCATTTTTAATGTGTTTATGTTTTCTATTGTGTGAAATTGCCAAAACATAGACTGAACCTAGAGTGTATGGAATTCTAACACCTATTTTATTAATGTATGACATATGTAGAGGTATATCTGACCTTATATTTGAAGGATAACTTTTTGATTATCTAAAATTCTTGTTCTTCTATATTGCATGTTGCCAACTTGGAAATATTCTAAATTTCCTTGCTGTCGTTGATTTAATCATGATCCTAAATGTCATGCTTCACTTCGTTGCATCCCTTTCCTTTCTCACTGCTGTCAATCTCTGTCTTCTACCCTTCCGTCCTTTTGTTGATATGCTTCATAATTGTGATGTTACCTTCTACTTGTTTGACAACTCCCCGATCATCTCTTTTGGATTGCCTAAACTTTGCTCTACCTCTTCCTTCAAGTTCTCTGTCATATGCAATTCCTTTTAGTTTCCTTTCCTAGACAATTATTTTACCTGAATAAGTGTCTACTTCGAAGTTCGTAAGCTTGATACTAGTCCCAAGTTATACATGCTAAGGTCTAGGAAGAGGGTGGTATATGCTCTTGAAATTCTATTAAATCAAGGCATGCAACTTCTTTAATCTGCCAATATTTAAGGTGTCAATGCGTACAATTCCTTATGCTTTACGAAGGTGGTGAGTTCTCTTTGAATTTGTCACCTAGATTGAAGGATAGGTATGGATTTTTGAAATGGGGTTCCATTGATGCAAACAACACTTTTAAATATTCAAGAAATGGGAAGTAATGCATAAACACACAAAATTAATTGATGAGAAATTATTTTTTTTTGCTATTAGAACATTTGAATTATTAAGATGTTACTTGTCAATTGAGTTTAGCTTGAGGGAATGAAGGGGGCTCTGATGGCGCGCACGCGTAAGGGACTCGGGTAAAGGACATCCCGTGACGACTGCAGGATCGACGCGGCTAGGGTTTAGTCTACTGCTTTTCGCACCGTTACACCGTCGCGGTTTCGGTACAGGGGCTATACTGCTACAGCTCCTCCATAGGAATCGACACCCATCGCTTTCGGTCGCCGCTCAGGAGACAGTTATGGCTGACTATATGGAGCAAGAGGCGTGGACTACTCGGAGGATCCATCGCCGGAAAAAGCTATTTTCGGGAACCCCAGGTTTGCATCTCACTCACAGTTTGCAGCTTCCCCATCATCGATTGCTCCGGATCTGCAGCAGCACCCTCCCTCTGACTCGCTGGCCGTTCACCGCACATCCCTGCCAATTGCTGCTTCTATCCCTATCGAATCACCGCAGTTTGAGGTCCCCCTGCTCTCGCCGGGCACTCTGCATTTTCTGGCCACTCATACGCCACCTTCGCCTTCTTTTGAACCGCTCGCCCACCCTCTCCTTTCGACATCATCTCCCCCCCTGTCGGCTCCCCCTGCATCAAATCCCTCTGCTTCGGGCGTCCGACCCTCAGGATGTTTTGAAACCCCTGCTGTCAGAATCAAGCCCGCAAAACCCCCTTCCCTGGATGGTATTACCAACCCCCTGGTCGACCATCCGTCGGCTCCTCGCACCTGCAAAAAGAAGATTAAGTGCGTAAAGGCAACGGCGAGGGACATTACCATTAAGTTCGACGAATCGAAACCTCTCGGCGACCTTATGGACAATGCAAACACTGTTTTGGTAGGGCATGTCAGGGGAAGGACATACTCAGTGAAACGGCTCATGCAATGGGTAAAGGAGATCTGGGGAGGTGTTTTATTCGACCTGCCTGTGGTCCATGTCCTTCCCAGAGGATGGTTCTCCCTTCATTTCTCCAAGGAAAGTCACACAAATCTGGTCTTGGGTAGATACTGGCATATTGAAATGGCCCCGGTCCTCCTCAGGAGATGGAGTCCCCTCTTTGACCCGGAACGCGAACAGATTGGAGCCGGACCGATTTGGGTGCGTCTACCAGGCCTCCCACTGCCATTTTGGGCTGAAGAAGTATTCATTAGGATTGGAAATGCACTGGGGACCTACCTGGATTATGACCGCACATACGTGGAATCTGGGAACCGAACCCTAGCGCGGATATTGGTCCATCTAGACACACGTGATGGACTCGAGGAACAGATCACTCTACAGTGGGGAAGATGTATCAGAGTTTAGATCCTTGACTATGAAGGAGTCCCCTTCCGTTGTAGATGATGTCACATAGTGGGACACCTAGCGAAGGATTGTCCGCTCAATAAGAAAGCGGAAGAATCTCCGAGGGTCACTCCGGCCCCTACCAGAACGGCCTCTCCTATCACCTCTCGACCTATCTCTTCGAGACTGCCCACAGCGACCACCTCTCCTGCAATCGATCCAGGACTTCGGCAACCGTCACCGCCAAGGACCAGGGCTCGCTCGGCAGCAGAAGCTGGTATGGTCTCGGGTACTCCTTCCCTCCCCTTGCTTTCTTCTTTTGTTGATATTAATGTATGTGGATCCACCACACAGACCTCAATGGTTCACTGTGCATTATCATCCTCCCCCCTGATTTGCACCACTGATCCCATCATTTCCACCTCCTCCCCCTTGACTAGCCTCCCCTTGTCTCCTCGGGATCTCTCCCCTCCTCATCCATATTTCCTTCGTTCCAGGTCACTAGCCAAAGAGCCTCCCATTTGTCATTCGGGCCTGGGCATTGCAGCCCCAGAAGGTGGAACCATCAATACCAGAGGCAGAAAATCCCATCTCTCAAAGGCTATTAAACAAGCCGGGGCAGAGGTTGTATCTGGCAGACAATCTACCATTGACGGGGTCCTTAGAGCAGGCCACACCCCGAGAGGTGTTCCCCCATGAAGTGCCTTTCATTCAATTGCAGAGGATTGGCTAGTTCCTCCAAGAAACTAGCCATGAAGCGGCTCATTGAATCTGAGCCTATCGATATCATCATGCTCCAAGAGACCCTCTGTTCTGCTGATCAGATTACTCGAGCCATGCAAGCCATAACCCCTGGCTGGATCTACTCTGCCATTGATGCCGTGGGCCGATCTGGAGGACTGGCCATTGGTATTAACCCTCGCTCTATCAAGGTGGACTCGACTTGGGGGGGAACTGGTTTTCTGGGGCATGACATATACTCTGCTAATCTTGGTATGAACCTTCGCATTGTCAATGTTTATGCTCCTTGTTCCCAGAGAGAATCGTTCTGGCAGCATCTCCTCAATCTTACCATTATGAATGAAGATCGGGTCGTCATCGGAGGAGACCTTAATTTCTCTTTGGGTTTCAGGGAATCTTGGGGTTCTGCAGCTCAAATTGATCCCATTACAGATTACATGACCAACCTGCTAGCTCAATCAAATTTTATGGATATACCCATGCAGAAAATTCTTCCCACATGGAGGAACAGGCGAGTAGGGGATGCTGCCCTTGCTCGTAGACTTGATAGATTCCTCATGAAGGAGTCACTCCTTCAGCAACTGCATCACTACAAATAATGGGTTGGCTCGGGGGGTTGGTCGGATCATACTCCAATATACCTGGAGATTCGGGGTCCTTTCAAGAAGCCCAAGGCACCCTTCAAATTTAATCATACCTGGCTGAAGGATCCATCTTATGTCAAGATGATTACCGACTACTGGTCTGCTCATCCTATCGATAGTTCAGAATCTCTTGCTAAAGGGTTCTGCAGGAATCTCTCTGAAATTAAACACATATCTATTGTTTGGGCAAAGGAGAAACAGGCCCGTGACATTGTTCAACTTACCCATATTGAAGCTGAGATATGCTCTCTCACTGATGAAAGGGGGTTGGGGTTTTTAACAGCAGCAGATAAATGCAGGCTTGTCGAATTGGAGAATCAAAAAGCAAAGATCCTCAAAGAGAGAGAGGAGTCCACAAGACTGAGGAGTAGGGCATTATGGATTCAAGCCGGGGATGCAAACACGAAATTCTTCCACAGTTTTGCCAAGAGCAGAAAAGTAACAAACACTATCTGGAAGCTCCCTACACCTGATGGTCAAATCGCATATACTTTTAACAAGCTCGCTCATCTGGGAACCTACCATTTCAGGGAACTATACAAGTGTCCCCATGAGGTCAATCTGCCTGATATCATTAATGTGGCAAATCACTTTCCGAGATTTGTGGAGGAAGATGTGGAGGATCTAAATAGTCTGGTATCGGCAGAGGAGCTGGAAGGTGTACTGAAGTGGTTCAAAAAGGATAAGAGCCCTGGCTCGGATGGTTGGACCATCGAATTCTACTTAGCCTTCTACGATGTTCTGGGACAGGATCTTCTGGGTGTGGTCGAGGAGAGCAGGACTACAGGATCCATCTACCATGCCATCAATTCTACCTTCATTGCTCTAATCCCTAAATCTGACACCCTTGAATCCTTCGATGATTACAGGCCTATATCCCTGTGCAACTGCCTCTACAAAATCATCTCCAAAACTATTGCTAATCGTCTTAGACCTATCCTCTCCAGATCCATTGCTCCGCAACAATTCGCTTTCCTCGAATTTAGGCAGATCCATGAGGCCATTGGTCTGGCCCAAGAAGCAATTCACTCCATTTGGTCCAAGCACCTAAAAGCCATCCTTCTCAAAATTGATCTCTCAAAGGCTTTCGACCGGGTCAGCTAGCTCTATATCAAGATGATCCTAATCCACCTGGGTTTCCCACATGCCTACATCTCTTGGATCATGGCCTGCATAACCTCCCCTACATTCAGCATACTCATTAATGGCTCGGCCTCCCCCTTTTTCCACTCCGAAAGGGGACTGAGACAGGGATGCCCCCTATCTCCCCTACTCTTCCTTTTGGTCATGGAAGGACTTAGCCAACTCATGGAATCTGCTAAGAGATCTGGAGATATCCGGGGCCTTCGCATATCCGAGCTATGCTCTCACATTGCTCTTCGTGGATGATGTTCTCATCCTTCTTGATGGCAGTGTTCGAGACTCGCGGTCTTTCTCAAAGATCCTGAAACTATTCTCTGCAGCTACAGGTATGCTTCCAAATCAGATGAAATCAACCATCACCTGCACTCGCACTTCGGTACAGGAGTCCCAACTTGCTCTCCAGGCATTCCCCTACAATGTTCTCCCTCTGGATAGAGGTCTCAAATATTTGGGATTCAGACTGAAGCCTACTAGTCAAAGAATAGCTGACTGGGTCTGGTTGGTTGCCAAACTGGAGAAAAGACTCACAGGCTGGAGCTACAGATTCCTCTCTCGGGCTGGCAGATTGGTGCTTATTAAATCCGTCTTAGAGGCTACCCCGGTTTTCTGGATGGCACTTGCGTGGATACCGAGGAATATCCTAGGGCGACTCCAACAGATGTGCAACAAATACCTCTGGAATGGAAATCAAGAAAATAATATTTGCTTGGATTAGCTGGAAGAAGATCACCTTGCCCAAAAAATGGGGAGGTTGGGGTCTAAAGGAACTTCCTGATTTCGCAATGGCTCTTGCCGCCAAGACGGGATGGACCCTATTAACCAGTCAAAACCTCTGGGCTCAAGTCTCCTATCACAAATACATCTAACCCCTGAACATTATGGATTGGGCTAGACTACCATCATGGACATCGAAGGGATGCTCATCAATCTGGAAGGCCCTGATACACTCCCTTCCCCTCATCCGTGATAACCTAGTATGGAGAATAAATGATGGTACGCTGGGCAGGATTGGTCTAGATCCGTGGATTAACAGTGGGGGCAGACACATTCTCAACCGTGAACTCATTGCACACCTTCATAACAGAGACATCCGGCATTTTGCCCATATTGCTGATCATCTGCGTTCAGACATATACTCCCAAGCTTGGAAAACGGCTCAACAACTTGACCTCCCCCCGCAATGGCATCAGGAATGGAGCGAATATATCCTTGCATTATCTGAATCCCATATCCGCATCAAACAGGGACCTGATGAACTTATCTGGTGTAAGGTGGACAATGGTATATACGCACCAAAGTTTGGATACAGAGCACTCATCTCTCACAGAATACCTAATCCTTTGCCTACGTGGTGGAATATCATCTGGAAGCTAAATGCTCCACCTCGCTCCAGATTATTTTTCTGGTGCGCACTCAAAGGCACCGTCCCCACGGGCGAACACCTCACTCGTAGAGCCATCTATGGCCCCTCCTGGTGCACATTCTGCAAGGCAGCATCAGAAACCTCGGATCATATATTCCTCCACTGTCCGGCGGTACACTCACTTTGGAACAACATCCGCACTCATCTGGGAAGAGTGGGGAACTGGCTTGGGGAGGATCTCACGGGTGCATGGACAGCCTGGACCCATTGCCACCCGGACTCAAAACTCCTAAACCTTCCCCTCGTGGCAACTTGGTTCATTTGGCTAGCTAGGAATCAAATTATATTCGAGGATCAGGCTGTAAATTGGACCCGGACTGAAGCCACAATCATCGCCGTGTACTAAGAAATACCTGAACCTCCCCCTTCTCGAGCCAGGACGATTCAGGCACCGCCCCTTATTGATAAATCGACCCCGTGGGCCTTCTTCGATGGGGCAGCAAATCAAGCGGGTTGTGGAGGTGGTTTTATATTGCATATAAATGAGCATCATAGATACCTTGTAAAAATGGGACTCGGCAGAGGATCAAATAACTTTGCTGAGCTCTCTGCCATTCGGAATCTACTGCGTTTCGCATTAACTCATCAGCATACAAATCTTAATATATTTGGGGATTCAATGATGGTTGTAAATTGGATCAATAATGCCTCTATATGTCATACACACACGCTCAACAATTTATTATATGATCCTCTCACACTCAAAGCAGCATTTAATTCTTTCTCTTGTTTACACATCTATAGAGAACATAACAGCGAGGCTGACAAATTATCCAAAGAGGCCTCGATACTTCCCAGAGGCGAATGGCTAATTGTGGAGCAGCAAGGGAATGAAGAACACAGGTATTATCACAGGCCATACATGGACCAGCAAGAACTTCGGGACAACAGTCCCGACAGACATCTTTAATGAACTTTTTGTCCCAATGGGAATTGTACATAACTAGGAATACTAGAATATATGCAAATGAATCCTATGAGATCTCGAACAGGTTAAATCAGCCAGACACATATGTGGATTTTGCTCACTTTTTGTAAAATGCTCTGATACAGCACCCTGCGAGGTGGTTTTTGTATGCACATACAGCAATGCCAATGGCATCTACTATATGTAATTTTCTAAATTTAATGAAAATTACTGATTTGTCCAGTGGAAAAAAATTGAGTTTAGCTTGGGTTTTTTTGGCGGAACAATTGTTATCCTCCCCACCCAAGTTTAAGTCCCATAAGTTGACATTTGATGCTATGGAATAGTGTAACTTTATTTCTCTCTTAAGTGAGTCTATATAGAGGGCTATCCTAGTACTAACAACCTCTTTCTTGTCTTCGGGTTGAGAGGGAGGCAGACTGTCTTCCCTAGGCGGTACTTAATGCCCAAAATTTAATCCTCGAAAAAAATTATTATTAAGATGTTACTTATTAATACATTAACACAATATAAATATATTAATAATGCATTGATGTGTGTATTGTGTGTATACTTGAACAACGAGAAGGTTAGTTACATTATGAAATATGTATAAGTATGAAAAATCCCCATCTATTCTTGTAAGTGTAAGGAAATCTTGATTTCAAATACTTTCGATCTAGACAATTTTCTTGATGATCCGCCTAATACAAAATTCCCCATATTTCTGGTATAGGAAGTCAAAATTGGATACTTCTACAAACATTCAACAATATACAACAAGGAGAACCAAGCATGAAATCAAAGAAATGATTTGAATAATCTTAGTAACATTGTAAGAAGAGGAAATCAAGAAAAATAGTCATTACAAGAGTCCTCTTCCATAGCTAAACTAAATTCCTTAGCATGCAAACTTTCCATATAATTTGTTGGGTTCCCTTCAAAGTCTCATGGACATTCAAATTTAGCGTAGAATTTTTCCACATCTTTCTCTAGACTTGTCTATCTCTCTTCGCTACCTGCCTCCTTACACTTTTGTTGATGGATATCACTTTTATGCAGTTGTAGCTTTTATTACAAATTAGCTTACAATTGGCTAGTTGGATCTGATTTCAAAGATTGTAGATAGAAAAGCACTCCCATGAAATACAAGAAGAGTAATAATTGTTCTAGTAGAAAAATTTCTTAGAGATCTCACCACTTTGTGGGGTTATGTCTCTCGAAAGTAAAAGGAGGATTTCCTTTGTGCAATTCAAAATTCTTTTGATTCTCAACCCACGGCTTAATGAGCTAGTTTGTTTGTGTCTTCATTAGTATTATGAGTGACGTGTAAACTTTAATTGGTCAAAATATCTTCAGACTTTATTTTTTTCATTGTTCTTTCCCAATTAATGTTGGAGGTGAGGCATTGGCTTTTCATTTCTCTTATTGCAAGCTTCAATTTTTTTTAAAAGAACATGAGCCTCCTCTAGATGTTTGAGACCTTACTAATGTAAAAACTAGACTATCCCTTTTGTATTGGCATAGGAGTCCTCTCACCTTGACTCTCGAATTATCTTTTGTATCCCATCAAAATACTAAATCTTGGCATTTGGTTCCTTGTTGTAGGATTTCATTTTATAGCTTTATCATTCTTTTGACCCTTTCACCCCTCTAGAAGTACTTAGCCAATTAATTTCATTTCGTTGACAACCTTCTTCTTGTACTTTAAGTTTTAACCCAATTTATCTTCATTTATTCTCTTAATATTGCTTTGACTTTGATTAACTCCTCGCGTGGTTTGAATTTCTTCTAAAAATGGAAAATTATTCCTAGCTCCATTATTATCCAAATCCCATAACCTACAATGAGTTTCCATTTAGTTTATCATTCTTTTGACCCATTATGCACACTATAAGGGAGTGAGCTTCCATTTAGTTTATCATTCTTTTGACACATTATGCACACTATAAGGGTGTAATTTCATAGCCAATTTTATTTTGTCGACAACCTTAAACATGTACTTTAGCAAGTTATCTTTGTTTATTCTCTTATTATTGGTGTCATTAACTCTTTTTGTTTGAATTTCGTATCTTCAAAGATAGAAGTATTCCTAGCTATCCATTATTCTCCAAATATTACAACATGAACGAGGTTCTAGTTTTTCTACAATGAGAGTCTTGCCTTTTAAATCTTTGGGGTCAAACTAGTCAGGTCGGTTGGTTCCATCAGTTCCAATAACACTTAATAGACAAGAGATGCTCCAAAATGCCCTGTGGTGGGATGTTTGAGGTTTGGGGGCTTATCATGGGTGACATGAATGTTTTAAAATTGGCCAAATTTGAATTGGAATTGGTTGGTAGACCTTCAGAGCATTGAATTGGTTGTCAAATTGGCCGGTTGCCTATAAAACTGGCTAGTTTGATGTTTCAACCAAATAGTTTGGTATGGAACCAATCCTAGGATTTGGTACGAAACTAATCCAAGGAACTCACTCTCTAAAGGATTTCGCTTGGTGCCCTAACTAGCCGTCCTAGGAAAGGGATCGAAAATTTGATGAGGAGAAAAGATAGAGAAAAGAGGAGTTGATCACCAAACTTCTCAGATCAGTGCCTAGTCCTTCGGGCTATGGAGTCAAAGATGATTCAAAATTGGCCAAAACTATCCTTAAGGAGGCTAAAGATTGATGCCATATCAACCAACCTTTAACATCTACCCACCGAAATTTATGGAGTGTTATGGAAAAAAACAAAATTTCATCCATTAGGAACATTCATCATTTGCCATACAATGAGTAACACATGCAATTTCCAACCAAGAAGCTTTCCAACAATGATTTTCAACAATTAGGGCACAATAACATTAGCCTAGTTGCAACAATTCCATACATTAAACATAATTCCAAGAAAATATTCAACAAGAAGCACCTACAAGATGACAATATGATATATCCATCCACAAATCATGAGATAGCTCCAATGAAGATTGAAAATTTCAGCTCCAAATGTCAAAATGCATCAAAGGATTGCCAATAGTCTCCAAGGAAAAAGTGCAACTTTCATTTACAAGAGAAGAATCCAAGTGATCAAGATGAGTTCTCAAAATGAGGCTCACTTCTATTTGTATGAGTCTCTAAATCGAATTAGCCTAATGAATCCCCAAACTGATAAAATAATATGCTAAAACAAGACTTTGCCACAAGCCGACCAAGTAGCTATCACAAGTTATGAATTAGGCATCCATATGCAAGTTGAGTTGATGTAGGGCCATTGGAGGGCTACGTTGAGTCCTTTAAGTGCCATGATGAGAGAGAGTGCTCCAATAAAGATGAATTAGGGGATGACCCCTAATTTTCCATGCGAGTCATCATGCGGGGCCCCAAAGTGGGTTTGGGGCACAACTGCTTGGCTTATGGGTCTCCAGATGAAAGAAAAGCCTGTACAAATGCTCCAAATGAGGGCTCTAAGGATGGTGCTTGCCCTCCCATGTCTCATGGGTGAGACAAACCTCCTCTGGGCCTTTGGATCAAATGCCATGATCACGCTAAGTCAGATGGGGCATGCTGGTCCAAGTGCATCATCTCGCGAATAATGTGGGGCAATGAATAAACTGTTGAAGGTGTTGAGGGTGCTCATGGCATGAAATGATGCTTTAACACATGATGGAGTCCCTTGGCTCTTCACGCATCCCCTAGGGGTGTCAATATGATCCTCTGGTCGGCTCAGGCCCCAGTTAAGCTTCCCAACCCATGATGAAACCACTTGCCAATTATATAAGATCCAATGCACCTCCTCACCATTAGGTACAATAATTCATTAATGCATCTAAGTTAACCAAGCTTGTTAATCAAGGGCATATTGAGCCTTCATAAAGGGCTTTCGTTCCAAATTTTGGGCTTTAAGCTTGTAATAGTGTTATCTCCCTAGGTAAGGGTGGCTAATAAACAACCCTATTAGGTGTTCCAAGCCCCTAAAGGGAAAGACAGGTCTAAGGTGCATCCTTCAATTGATAGGGGTCATGCGAATAATGATGAGATGGATAAGGACATAGGAGCCTCAAAGCCAAATGCCATGGGTTCAATGATGGTAATGATGAGGGATGTTTACATATTTAGTTGTATAGATATAGGAGGGAGCAATCGTGGATACAAGAGTTACCCTAACCTTTGTTTTTCCACTCTTCTTCATTTATCTTTTGCCTTTTCTTGATTTTTCTTTGTATCACTGCTCAAGGTTCTAGGAGATGAGAGCATGCTGTGTATGATATAAGCAGTTATTATCCCCTTAAGTTGAGGCAGTTCATCGCCCACCAGGGGTTGGGACTTGCATGGGTTCCTCAATGATGTGGGGCCACTCATGGGGCCCTAGGAACCAGGGTGATGGCTATAATGATAAGGGGTAGAGCTCATGTTTGGCTTTTTTCTCATGTGCTATTTTAATGTCATGACCATCTTTTGCATTTTATAATATTTTTTTGTTTTGTTTCTTGCTTGTGGCCATGATATGCTTTTAACGTTGTTTTATCTGCATCATCCATCAGGGAAACATTTCTAGGCCTGACCCAAACCTGTGGACAAGGGGAGGGGGAATACCAGTGCCTTGTGGTCCTAGTGGTCATGTGGACCCAGAGAGGGAATATGATGAAATAGGGTGTAATGTGCGGAGGGGAGTGAAAAACGTGAAATGGTAAAATGGCACTGTGCTACCAAAATCAGGGTTTCCCATGTAGTGCACTTCCTAAAGCCATAGGCCGATAGGGGAGATCCCACGGGACTAGGATTGGCGATTAATCCCCCATTTAAGGTGAGGGAACAAAGCTATAGTTAAAACCCTTCCTTCAAGTCACCCAATAATCCATGCCCAAAGTGTCCAAGGAAAAACAAGCGTAAGCACTTGATTGCACAATGAACTACATACCGTTAGGATTGGATATCTTTAAACATATTCTCTTGACAAATGGGCGAGGGGACATATGACTAGCTCAGTGAGCGGAGATCAAATGGCACAATATATATCGGTTACACTTGTGGCTGTCAGTGGTTGTCGGCTGACGACAAATCTAGCAGAAAAATTCTCCTATGGGGTCACCCACTTTTGGTGGGTAACAGGTCCCACAAGTGGGGCTAAGGCACATAAATCTTTTTTTTTATTATTCCTTGACTTAGGAAAATTTAAATTTTCCTATAGTCAAGAGATGGAGCAATCTCAACTATCCAGGTAGACTTAATCTAATCCCTTTGTGGGACTGGAGGGCCCAGGTCGAATTCTAGGAGGAAAAAGGATGCAAACTTGGTCATTTTGTGCATCAGATCAATGTGTTCTCACTTCAAAAAAGAGCAGAGTGAATTCCAACATTAGTTTTTCTACTCAACACACTCTAGAAAGAGAAAGTAGGTTGTACAATTGTCATCACCTTCAGGTTTGTGTTTCCACTAGTTGAGCGAGTAGGCTTACGCAGAGTAGCTGTGCAGAAAGCCATACGTCATTGTACAGAACTCGCATCACACAAAAGAGGGAGGCTGATTTGGATTGACATGGTTTAGCTGGTGTGCAAAAGTTTGGGTATTTTCTGAGTGAGGGGAAGTTTTATCCCTCCTTATGTAATTTGCTGTTGTTGATGAAAATAAAGAGAACACACTGTTTGCAGGTTTTCCCCAATTGGGGTTTCCTGAGTAAATTTATCGTGTACTGGTTTTATGGTGTGCTTGTCTCCATTGATTCCTTTTGTTTTTTGCTGCATGCAAGTTAGAAAACTCAACATATTTATGATTTAAAAGTTAAAGTTCAAATTTTCTTTCTTTGCTTGGTTAAAATACATAGATTAGTTAGTTGGGGTTTAGAAATTGAACATGGATTTACCTCAAACCTCCACGTTGCCTGTAGAGGAACAAGTCCCCTAAGAGCCCAATAGAGCCACGCTAGCACCAATAAAAGGACCCAATGAAGCCACCCATTGTTGAGGTTCTGATAGACTACAAAATGTGGGGGGTTGGAATTCTTCCATGTTTGTTGAATCGTTCAAGACCCTGCAGGCAACGCACAACCCCTGTCAACGCACAACCCACTACAAAATCCATGCAACAAAAACTTGCTAGCTAGGGAAAGGGAACATGACTAGAATCTAAATCAAAACGACAATAACGTTTCTAAAGGTAGAATTAAGAGCCTAGAATGAGAAACGACATGCTATCCATAGATTTAAGGAGAAAAACCACACCAAAAGCCGATATTGGGATAGAAACAACCATTGCAATTGCCCAATCCCATGTTGCCTGCTGAGATTGTTGAAAATGTAGCAAGTTTTGTCTTGTGCCTTAGCTAGTGAAGACCTTGATTTGTCTTTCTCTAGCATGAGTGCGAGCTCATGAGATAGACATCAGTTATAGTGATTTTATTTCCAATTTATTGGAATAATCATCAAGTTTGCATGTGTAGAGTTGGAGCTTCAGTTACGTGGAGTCTTTAGTTTAACTACAGAAGGAGGTGGCAGTTACAAGTTCAGTTAGAATGAGTTAGTCTTTAGTCTGGATTGAAGGGAGAACGAGTTAAGACTCCAAATGTTGATTGGAAAGAGAATCAATTAAACACTCAGTTAACTCACAATCAAAAGTTGAGCTTCAGAATTGGGCTAGGCTTACTTGCATACTCGAATTGGGTCTATAAAGAGGACGACGAAGGCACAGGATAATCACAAGTTTGTGAGATCATTCCTTGTGTGGAGAGCATATTCTTGTGGAGCAAGTTTGCACATATTTAGGAGGTCATAAGTGCGCAAGGAATTGGGAGATTTGCGCTAGGAAATAGGAGCCCAATGCAGAAGGAAATAGGGGCTCAAGTGCGCAAGGATTGTGGAACATGGATTAGAGGTCCTCAGGGCAAGTCAAGGCTATTTAGGAGGAGAACAATTGTGTTCTTAGAGATAGATTGTTGGTTGCAGTAGCAATGTGAATTGTAATAGGTCCAATTGCGCAAAGAACAATCAATAAAATGCCATAACAAAGAAAGCAGGGTTTCTTGGGTAAAACAAGTGTTTCAGTTTTGTGTGCATATGTTTTTATCTCTAGTGTTTTTCTGCTGCTTATAGATTGTTAAGAAACTCTTTATCTTGGTGAAGTAAATTTGGTTTTAGTTTTTAGTTGCCTTGTTACAGTAATTCATCTAAGTAGTTGCAAAGTGTTGAAGAATGTAACTAGGTTCGGTCTTCATATTTGCATTTGAGTCATTATGAAATGTATTTATCAAAGAATAAAAAATAAAATTTTATTATTATTACAATGACTTATTAAAGCATGGGTTTCATGCTTGGGTCATCATTTTATAGGTCAAAGTCCCCATTGAGGACTTCAAGGTTCTATATTGAGTTATTAGAGTCATTGTCCATTTAATGAGACCCTTCTATGGCTTTTGAATCATGTAAAAAGAATTATTATTGAGTATATGTAATTTGTCACCTCCACACCAAGTCAACCCTTGCTTGATGAAGTCGGCCTACATGAGGACAATTCGACCCACAAAAGAGGTTATATATACAAGTGCAGTTCGATCCATTTGCTCACCAACTCAACAAGTTCGATACATAAGAAGGAAGTGCAGAAAAGTGCGAAGTTCAAGGAGAAGAAGGAGAATTGCAGAATAGGAACAAGTCGAAGTTTTGGGCTATCTCTCTCTCTCATTGGTACGAAGTTACTGGGCTGTTGCTGGGTAGGTTGAAGTTTTGCAGTTGCTGGGGTCGAAGTTCTGCTACTGCAAAGGTCGAAGTTCTGCTGCTAGATAGGTCGATGTTCTACTGCTGCAGAGTCGAAGATCTAGATTGAAGTTGTTGGAAGGAAGGGCTGACTTGGTGATTGGAGGAAGTATGTGTCTAGGTCGAAGAGTCTTGGATTATCTTGTCTTGTCTTGTGAAAACTACAAAAGGAAAATGTTTGATTGGGTTTTCCCCTAGACAGGGGTTTTGCCCTGGCAGAGTGCCTACATCTCGTGCCTCTTGTTCTTCTGATCTTTGTACACATATAATTTAGTAATTGCTTGATGAAAGATAATATAATAAAGAAGTAAAAGAAGTCAACATAATTCACAAGTAATTATCAAGATAGAGAAATCAAACCCTAATTCTACTAGCATTGATTTCTCAACACAAAGTTCAAGAAAATTAACTGATATCTATGCCATTTAATACAATGATCTTGAAATCATTCATCAAGTTGTGTCGCACCTGGAGACTTGCATTTGCAGCCCCCTCGTCATGCCTTAATTAAATGAAAACACCATGGGAGTCACATGCTTAAGCTTCTCGAGTTGCCTGTTCAGTGTTGATTGTTGCTGTAGAAAATCCTTTGAAACCTTGCAACTGCTAACGAGAGCAAACTGATCCCAAAAGACACAAGATTTCTCTACCAAAAATTTGTGGAAAGAAAACAACGAATAGAAACACAATCACACATAGAAGACAATAATTTATTTGGGGAACCCAACTGGGAAAAAACCCCTCTTGCTTGTATTAAATCAACTAAGCAATCTAATCTATTACATAGAATCTGATTCAAGCCTGAAGCTACCTGCAATACTGATCAACTCTCCACAAGACTTGCCCAACACATAGGCAAATAAGGCTTGCTAAGAGCTCCTATTTCTTAGCGCAATTTTGCCCCTAAAAAATAAGAATTTTCTCTTATTTCCTTGCGCAATTCCCAAGAGAAATTTCTGTGCTTGATCCTCAAGGCTCTTGCTCTCCTTGCTTCTCAAGCTCCACGCCACAAAAACATGTGTAAAATGAATAAATAGATTTGTGCCTTCATCCAGTCTCAATTGGCAATTCGAATTGCATGACCTACTAGGGCTAAATTTAGTAGTTGCAAATTTAGTAGTTGCAACTAATTAACTGAGAGTCAGTTGAGTTAACAAAAGTCAAACTACTCAACTGAACTCAAGAACTCAAGTCTATTTCTATTCTAGAACTAGAGATCGTTAACTGACAGACACTAGTAGTTAAGTCCATTAGATAGCTAAGTTTTAGTTATCAACTAGTACATAACTCATTGAAAGCCATTTAACTCGAACTAACTGACAATAGACTAGTGATAGGCCACAACACACATATTTGACTGACAACTAACTCAAGTATCAATGAATCTTTGACTAAGGCACAAATCAAAGAAGCCATACCTTGATACATTTTCAACACTCCCGCTTAGTGAGGATGGGCTTCTTGGAAGAACCTTGTCCACCTGGATCTGTCTTGACCTCTACCAAGTTCTCTGTTGTTGTAGTTGCTCCCTTTGAACTAGAAAGTGCCTTGTACCCTGTGTATCGGGGTGTCTATTTCTTAATGTTGGGAGATTAACTCTCTTCTGAGCTTCCTTAACCAAATCCTTTGCCCACTTGGCTCAAACTCTCCTTACACTAGAAGTTTCTGACTAGTCCTCAATCATCACCTTGTTGGTCATCTCAACTACCAATTAGCTTAGGTTGAAACTGAGATAATGGCTAAGGCTCCATCTTGAGAGCTCTATCCTACTCTTGTTCAACCACCACATCTCTACTCTATGAAATATCTGCCTTGCCCCTCAAGGTTGCACATGCATCTACCTCCAATTTGTAGAGGCTCTTGATCCTGACACCAATCTGCTTGACCTGACTTGAAGCAAAATGCTTGAGGTAGGCCTTCCCATTGCTGAATACTATATCATACCCTTTGTCTTCAATCCCTAATTTGTTCTTGAAAGCAAGTTTTTTGGCATCACTACTGCTTTCAAGCAAATCAGTAAGGGCCTTCCACATCTGGAATGGTGTATCCTTTCCATGCAACTTTGAAACAATATGGTCTTTGACTTTTCTAGGATCACCCTCCTAGCTTTGGCAGTGTCCTTCTTCCATTGAGTTAGCTGCTATGCATCTGATGCAAGAGGTTTAGGAATATTAGTCTCGATGTATTGCAAAACCCCATTATCATCTAACACAACCTCCAATTTTTCCTTCCATGCATAGAAATTCGAAGACCCTTCTAGTGCATGCTTTGTCCTCAAACCATAGACTGACATGATTCCTGCACTTGTAGAATTCTTGCACCAATTAATCTTCTTTCCAACACACTTTGAATCTGATTAAGGAAATCGGCCTCTATTCCGGCTTTGATACCATGTAGAAAATCCTTGAAACCTTGTAACTGCTAATGAAAGCAAACTGGTTAGATTTCTCTACCAAAATATTGCAGAAAGAAAAACAATGAATTAAAACACAATCACACATAGAAGACAATAATTTATCTACCTGGCTGCCATGTTGTGCCCAAGCATCCATATTTAGAGTATTTCCATGAGCTCTTCTTCTTTATCGTCAAAATTGTCAAGTACTTGCCATCCCTTTGGCTTACGAGCTTGCCTCTTTCTTTTTTGGGATCTTTTCTGCGTTTGGGCATGTGTTTTGTAGGTTTCCTGTTTGGAAGCATATTCGACATCTAAATGCCATATTCTCATAATTTAGAACCTAGGTCCACTGAAAGCTTTTATGTTCTAGATGGATATGATCAGGTAGACCTTTATTAAGGTATATCTCCACACAAATTTTGGCAAATGCAAAGAGGCCTTTATCTGTGTTCTGTTGGTATCCGTTTTTTGAATTTTCCTAGAGTATTTCCAATATCTTCTAGGACTTCATGGTGCCAAAAAGGGAGAGGGAGATTTGGTAATTTCACCTAGTCTGGCATTGTAGTAACCACTATGGTTGTAACATCTAATTCTGGGAACCATGGGGTAATGAAGAGCCTAGCGCTACCCCAAAACCAGGGCCCATCGTTTAGGACTTGCTCCCTAGCTTTTTGTGAGCCAAATTGAACTATGAAGAAACCCTTGGAACATAAGTAAAGTTCATAATTGGACGTCCAATAAGAATAATCAATGAATGTATTGAATTGATTTACATGAGCAAATGAAGCTCAATAAGTAATACAAAGATATTTACAGAAATAGAAACATCAAGTTTCTATTAGGAAATAGAAACAACCAGTTTCTTCTAAGAAACTGCTAAAAAGATAAAAATAGAAACAACTAATAAGAATGAGCATTAAACACTAAATAGCATTATTCTAATACCCTTCCTTAATGCTCAATCTATTTACAACACCGATAGGCCCTCTGAATTTTACAAACTTATCAGGACCAAGAGGCTTAGTGAAGATGTCAGTGGGCTGCTCCGTTGTGGGAACATATGGTAATTGAATGGATCCGTCTTCAACAAGCTGGCGAATTTAGTGACAATGGGTTTCTACATGCTTTGTTCGTTCATGAAAGACTGGATCCTTGGCAAGTTTGAGCAATCCCTGATTATCACAGAACAAGGGAGTAGGACCTGTCTGGAAAACATGCATATCCGCAAGCATACGTCAAAGCCAAACTGCCTCACAAGATGCCTTAACTGCTCCCCGATACTCTGCTTCTGTTAAGGAGAGAGCCACTGCCTGCTGCTTCTTACTAGTCTAGGTGACAGCACCGGATCCTAGACTAAACACATACCCAACTGTAGATTTACGGTCATCAACCGAACCGGCTCAGTCAGAATCTGTGTAACCACTGAATATAGGATTGGAACTTTGAGTGTACAGAAGTCCATAATCAGGAGTGCCATGCACATAAGACAACACATGCTTCGCTGCTATCCAATGATCAACCTTAGGAGTTGACATGAAGCGGGAAATGTAGCTCACTGTAAAACTGATGTCAGGTCTAGTGGTAGTAAGGTAGATGAGGTTGCCCACTAATTGGCTGAATAAAGTTTCATCCACAAGGGGTGAGGATGACTGAGTTGAAAGTTTGAGCCCTGGTTCCATAGGAGTCGTGGCAGGTTCGCAATCCTGCATTCTGAATCTGTCCACAAGATTTCTGACATTTTTGGACTGAGAGAGAAAGATGTTGTTCTCAGTCTGCTAGACTTCAACCCCCAAACAATAAGGAAGAAATCCTAAATCTGTCATATCAAAACTGCTGCACGAATCTTGTTTGATCCCATGGATCAAATGCGTTGAGCTGCCAATAATGATAAGGTCATCCACATAGACAACCACAAACAAAATATCATCACTAGTATGCTTGATATATAGGTTTGCATTAGATGGACCCTGCTGAAAACCATGATCTGTGAGATACTGATCAATTTTCATGTACCAAGCCCGAGGAGCTTGTTTTGGACCATAGAGTGCTTTGACTAATCTAGAGACTTTCTGTTCTTGACGGGCAACCTTGAATCCTGGAGGCTGCGTCATGTAGACTTCTTCTTGTAAGTGCACTCCTTACATCCATCTGATGGACTTTCCAATTGAACTGAGCTGCTAAGGCAAGGACAAGCCGTATGGTACTCATCTTGGTTGTAGGAGCAAAGGTCTCCTCGTAGTCAATGCCTTCCTTTTGTGAGAACCCTCGAGCAACAAGGCGAGCTTTATACTTGTCTAGGGTTCTGTTTGCTTTGTATTTCACTTGATACACCCATTTGCAGCTAATGGGCTTTTTCCCTGTAGGAAGATCAAAAAGGGTCCAAGTGTGATTCTTCTGAAGACTCTGTAATTCAGCTTCCATAGCCTGTTCCCACTTAGGTGTACCCTTAGCCTCTGAATAGGTTTGAGGCTCAAAAATACTGTGCAGGTTAGCCATAAGAGCAAAATTTACTATAGACTGCTGCTTGCTCTTATGTCTAGATTCTAGAAGTTCTACCATCAAGGAGCTCATTATCCCGGAGATCACCAATGGTTTTAGCCCACCATTTAGGCCGAAGAGTAGAGGAACCAATATCAGGAGGAGATGGAGAAGGCTCAGGAACAATAGGAGCAGCAAGAGGAGGGTTATTTTCCAGAGGAAGCTTAGGTGGTGCATCATCAAATACTGATGCTGCATCATCCCTCCCATCAGGTGGACCTACTGGATGAAAAACACTGTGAGGCTGATCTTCAGAACACTGCTCAGAGGGAGAAGACTGAAAGAATCCTCTGCCTTCATCAAATAGTACATCACGACTGAAGCTAAGACGACCAGTGGCTATATCTATCAACCTATAGGCCTTGTGATGATCACTCTACCCTGTCATCATGAGTTTTTGGCTTTTGGAATCCAACTTAGATCGCTTAGCATCTAGAATCCAAACATATGCAACTAAGCCAAATACTTTGAGGTGAGAGATCTTAGGCTTACGACCAGACCAAACCTATTCGGGAGTCTTCCCCTTAACATCCTGAGTAGGTGTCGGTTAAGAAGATAAACAACGGTAAATACTGCTTCAACCCATAATTTGTTTGGAACATTCCTGTGTTGTAACATGGAACAAGCCATTTCAACAACCGTATGGTTGCGACGTTCGACAACACTGTTCTGCTGAGGAGTGTAGGGTGTAGTTAATTGACGTTTGATGCCATGAGTATCACAGAAGTTGGAGAAGGTAGAAGAACAAAATTCCCCCCCCGTTATCCGTCCTAAGAGTTCTGATATTACAGCCAAACTCTTTTTCAACAAAGGATTTAAACTTCTGAAAGATACTAAATACATCAGATTTATATTTTAGAAGATACACCCACATCTTTCTACTGATATCATCTACAATAAGCAAAAAATATTTGCAACCAGTAATAGAAGATGTATCCATAGGATCACAAATATTAGCATGAATTAACTGGAGTACCTTAGATGCGCGCCAAGATTCTTCATCCTTGAATGAAGATCGATGTTGCTTGCCAGCTTGACAGGCACCGCATACTCCCAACTGCTGAGTTTGAATATCAGGTAACCCTGACACAAGTCCCTCCCGAGAGAGCTGAGAGAGATACTGCATGTTTAGATGCCCATATCGCTGATGCCAGAGAGTGCTGATGGGAGAAACACGAGCTGCTAGAGCCACTTCTGGAAGATCACCAGTGTCAAGGAGCCTGTATAGACCATGATCCTCTAGGCCAGCGACAACTGTAAGACTAGTCTCCCTGTCGATAATGGAGCACTTGTGCACACTGAACACTACATCAAGTTGAGGAGAGTTCCTCATAATCTGGCTGACAGACAGCAGACTAATTTCCATACTAGGAACATATTACACATTTAGGAAGATGAGTGTGCACCCACCAGACTGGATCTAAACTGTACCTTTGCCAACCACTGTGTACTCTTCACCTCCGCTGAATACCACAGAATCACTAAAAGGTGAGAAGTCAATAAACCGGTCACGCTTGTGAGAGAAATGGCGCGATGCACCAGAGTTAATGTACCAGGCTGAAGACGGGACATGATCTGAAGACCTTTTAGCCATAAAGGCGTAAAAGGCAGATTTTGTCTGCTCGGAATGTTCTGCAACATTCGCTGTCTGATGGGGCTGTCCCTATTTCTTTTGTTCAGAAGCAATCCTCTGTTGGCGATCTTTCTTCATGTGGCCGAATTTGTGACAATAATTACACTGCACATTTTTCTTCCTAGCAGGATCAAAACGCTGAGAAGAACCTTTCTGCTGAAAGGACTGAGAGGACTGATATTTGGCAGCAAAAGCATTTTCTGAGGAGGCTGATGAGGCACCATTTCCAAACTATTGTTTCCAATGATCTTGCTGCACAAGTTTGTTGCATAGCTCCGGAAACTTCAGATCAACATTAGTGGAGGTAATGTTGAGTGTTTCTATGAAGTGCTCATAAGATTTTGGTAGACTTTTCAGAGTGATGACTACCATATCTTCTTCCTCCATGGTCTGATCAATGGCTTCAAGCTGATCTCGAATGCCTTTAATCTTGTTAAGATGTTCCTGGAAAGACATATGTTCGTCCATCATGATGGAGAACAACTGATTCTTGAGAAAGAAAGCTCTGCTCTTGTCAGATGTCTCGTGCAATTCCTTCAGATGTTGCCAAATTTTAGCAGCTGTCTTGCCAAAAGGAATCTGCAGTGACTGATCATCAATCACAGAAAGTTTGAGAAGCATAACAACCTCTCTATTTCGATCATCAAACATATCTTGATTGGTACTAGCAGTACCAGGACGGAGCTCTTTGTTCAGAACGAGCTGGTCAAGACGCCTATATTCAAAAATGGTCAACATTCTCTGTTTCCAAATGTTATAATTGGTGCCATTAAAGCGTTGATTGCCTTTTAACATCAGATTGGTTAGCGAGGCCATTTGCATGTTTCTGGACGGTTGATCCGAATAAAATCTGAAAGGTGCTGGAAACAAAATTCAAAATTGTTGACTCAAAAATCGAGGTACAGAAAACGATGCACCCAGAAAATTCTAACATCTTGAAAAACGAGCCATCGGAATTAGAATTTCGGTTCTGAATTTGAAATACATCGAAATAACCCACAAGTTGCCCACGGAGCAAAACCCTCGCTTAACACCGGAACACGTACAACGCTGCTCAACACGGGGACCAGAAAATGCCAAATCGACTGCTGAAGTGGGCTGACTGTTATGTAAAAATGTGTTGACTGTGGGTTGACTGTCACGTAAAAATGTGATGACTGTCACTGAACTCCGCGTGGATTTCAACAACCTGTGCTATGATGCTCGAACCATGAAGCCCAACCAAAAACCTTGGCGATCAAACAATGATTGTGGAAGATCCTGAAAAGAAAACACCGCACCAATATTGCGCAAAGAGAGCCTATTATGCCGAGGCACGAACGAGGGAGCTAAAACAACTAGGATTCGAGCCGCCCTGATAAATAACAACCGGACTGAGAACTTTGACTGCGTCTGTGTTATTACAACCAATAGAATAGCAGTGGGATATTAAATTCTTTGACTAGTTAGCAGCGTCACATTAAAGGTTCAAATACCAAGGCCCACTCATGGGGTTAGGAAGGCACCTCAGTCGATTAACCTTCCAGATAAAATTGCAGCGTCACAACGCCTTTAGCGTTCCGTCGATTTTTGACTTGATCATGTCAATTATGCGCCAGAGCAACCTCACCGTGTCAAAATATTAACTGTCAACTGTCTTTTGAAAGATTATAGAGACGATGTTACCTTGGGTCCTTTGGGCATGAAGTCGGCAACTGTGGAAACATAAAAAACACTGGCGCACTCGACAACGGCGGCACTGCCGTCTTTCAACTGATCAGCTGTTTCCTAAGTAGTTCGAGCAATATCAGAGGTTCTCGGGCCTGATACGACGAAGTTCGAAGACGTCCCAGATTCGAGGAACAGGTACTCAGAGTTGACTGTCCCCCAAACAATACGTAACCCACCATGATGGGCCTGCGTGTTCTCACGTTCGTGGTGTTTTTGACCGACAGCCCACGCTTGTGGAATAGATCTTGAACGTGGCGGTAGAGGGCAGCTTTGCTGATTTCAGATCCGTCACTCCGGAAATCTAAAGTCACCACAAGCAGCGTAAAAAAAATCCACACGGCAAAAAGGAAAAATCAAGTTCGAGCACCATCGGCCAGCACGATGCACGAGGAGAGTGTATCAAGTCTCTTGAATGAGACCAGAAACCCTCATGAAACCACCGAAGAACAACTCAAACAACGAGAAAGCACGCACTCAAATGAAACAATGGCATTTGCAATGATGCAGCAAATTCAAGACCTAGAGAGCAACTTCGAAATGAAGCACAAATTTTTTTCACACAAATGAAAAATTATTTCGAAAAAATACCAACCTTTGATACCATAATTAATGAATGTATTGAATTGATTTACATGAGCAAATGAAGCTCAATAAGGAATACCGAGATATTTAGAGAAATAGAAACATCAAGTTTCTATTAGGAAATAGAAACAACCAGTTTCTTCTAAGAAAGTGCTAAAAAGATAAAAATAGAAACAGCTAATAAGTATGAGCATTAAACACTAAATAGCATTATTCTAATAAAAAATATACCACTGATGTAAATTTTTAGTTCTAAGCCAAAAGTGATTAAATCTACATACTAATGCCGTAGATTGTAGATAAAAAAATAGTGATTGTAACTCTGGGGGTTTAACGTCCATTGCTGGTGCTTTTTTTGCTTGTTCGACTATGAAAGGTCTTGATATATTTTGGATATGATCTGCAGGAATGGAAGTCTTCCCTTTCACCACATATTGAACAAGACTGATCCATTAGGGTTTCTAGAAACTCTATTAGGGTTTGTAGCTCCTCCCCACAACTTCAAATTTAATATTATGGTGGAATCTTTTGCCACGCCATAATCCTTCATTCAGCTAGAAAAAATCTTGGAGCACTTTTCCTTTATATAACAAAACTTGAAGAGTTGTTGGTATTCCCAGGTCATTTTGAATGCTTTGCTTTAGTTATTCCACTAGATTCAGACCTCGAATCCAGAGGTAGATGTCTTCCCATTAAAATTTTGTGGAAATTCTGGTATTTTTCTTTCTTTGTCTGTTCTTTATCCAGATCTGGAGATAAAAGACAGAGAGGAGACCCATAGGAGGGTGGATCCCCTTTGTGTAATTGATCTAAAACTAGATCTAAAATGCTAGCCTCAAAATGACAGGAAATTTGATAGTGTCTCTGATCAATCTGATGGTGGTGACTTTGTGATCAAGAAGGTTGTCAGGTGGAGAAGGGATTTCGTAGAAGCTGATTTGCAAGTGCTCCCCACGATCCTTCTAGGCTCCTCCCACTCAACTGAGAATTGACTGTAGAACTCCGCAACATGCGAAGGAAAAACACTCACCTCACCATTGACACTCGACATTCTGAATACAGTGACTCCTCCGTCACTTTAAAGCATATGTAAGACCATTTTACGATATAAATTAAAATAGTGATTCATATTCATAACTATTATATTTCAAAACTTCATATTTAAATTTAATTAATAAACATATAAAAACTTAATGCTTACAATAAACTCTTTGTCTAATATATATATATATATATATATATATATATCAATGCTATTCTTGACAAATTAAAAAGTTAAATTAATTTTTTTATAAAACATGTCAAAGAAAAATTCCAAGCCCATTGATATGTAAGTATATATGTATTATAGTGGTTTTTAATAAAATTAAAAATAAGAATATTTTATATATAGCGATGTGAAGTTTATATAAATATAAATAATATTATTAAAACATACATAGATCCATTTTAACTCTAGCTTCACTGAGCAGTGAGAGGAATCAAATATCTCAAAGTGCAAACCTTTCTTCAAGTTTTGCACTCAAAAAGGGGTTTGCATCTTGAGAAATTTGATCCCTTTTGGTGCTTGGTAGATCCAGAGTTAAGATGGATCTATGCTGGTTTTATGCAATAGACCTTGCCATACCCTTCTCATAGATGAGTATTTTATGTGTATTATTATTGTTATTATTGTTTTTTTCTTTTTCTTTTTTGGTTGTATGTGGTTCACAGCCCCCATAGATCATTTATCGCTACGTCCACATAATATTTGTACCAAGCAGATCTACCCGAAAGGATCTCATCCTGCCAGCTCAACCATGGAGCCCAACTCCAAGAGTGTCAAGAGAATTGAACCCTTGACCTCTCAACAGTAGAGGTGCTTTAACGACGGGGAATTGACCAACTGAGATATCTGATAACCCTCGTGGCTTATTATTTGGATGATTAAATATTATAATTATCATCCAAGTATAACTTATAATGTTGTTATTATTATATCCAAGTCGCTATTATAGGTATTGTATCTTTCCTATGTAAGTATTACTATTTATATAAATATATATCTAATCTCAATCTATATATAAGTTATATATATATATATATTTTTTAGTATTATTAATTTTCCAGGGTGTATATATTATTATCATCATCTAAGTGTATATAACTTATAATGTTATTATATCCAAGTTATTATTATAGTTCTTATATCTTTCATATACAAGCGTTATTATTTAGATTTGTATATGTCTAATTTCAATGTATATATTAGCTTTATAAGTTATATTTTAAAACATTTTTATATAAATTTTATTCAAAAATTATAAAAATATATTTGTATTATTTGTACCTGCTGTTTCCCTGGTGTATCTGAATGCTGGCTTTTCAAAATCCTGGTGGATCCATATGCAAATCTCATGTTGGTCCAAAGACCCAGTGGTTCATCCTTGTTGGACATTTCTCTTCCCTTCTGTCTTCTATTTTTTGTAGTTTCAGCATCTGTACCTTTTTCCTGATGTGTTTTGTTTGTTTGTATGCTGGTATAGTTTTGATGGATCTGCTCCTTTGGCGATAATATTTGCTCTATGTAACCTCTTTAATAATTTGCTTTCTCATGGCAAGAATAAATGGAACTTTTGACACATCGCTTAGGCTATGTAAGAGATCTGTTTTTATCCCATGGTTATCGGTTGAAATTTGAACTTGGGATAATCTTGCTGAGTGCATTGCTATGTAAAGGATTAGAGGGTGTCACTGTTAACTTAAAATTGTTGCAGGAAAGAGAACGGCAGTTTGAAATTGAAATTCGACGGTCAAAAGGGCTTGAAGTGAGGCGCATGATAGCAGATGGTAATTGCCTTTTTCGTGCAGTTGCCGATCAGGTTTATGGTGACCCAGAGGTGTATGATGTCACAAGACAGATGTGCATTGACTATATGGTAAGCATGGCGTTCCTTTGTAATGCTACACTGAACATGCTGAAATTTATTATGCATTTTTGATAGAACCCATTCAAGATCAAATTTCGTACAATTTTTTGTTATGATTTTATTTCCAATGACCTGAAAATGGTACAAAGGTGATTCTTTTTGTCATTTTTTTTTAATCCAGAAGTGCTTGCTACATAAATATTGGAGGATAAAATACTGCAAATTTTTTGAACTGGGAAAATAATATAGAGGAGAGCCAGATAGTTATTTAAACAAACATTTAAAAGGAAATGATGCAGTATGATGACTACAGCATGTGTTACGATCCCATTCCTAGACACTAGTTATTGAAGTTCAAACAACTCTGATATAAGTTGGGCTAAATTTAAGTCAACAATAACTGTCATATTGTGGAGTGAAATGCTATCTGTGAAAATGTTTCATTTCGACTTAGCTAACAGAAACCAGAAATAGGAAAGTTGGACAGTCAGTTAAACACCAATCTTGTTTTGAAGGACATGGTGTTCACTGAATCAATCTCTAGAAAGTCCTTTGTCTGAAGAATTTATAAATTAGAAGTTTTTAGCTGGTAATCTCTCTGCAAGTAGGTGATATTATTCACAAAATATTTTGTCAGATATGAGTCTTTTGAAAAAAATTACACTGCATCTTCAGGAGATCGGTATTTGTTCCTTTTCTTGTAGAACATGTTGGCTTTTGGTAGATATTGTAAAAATATAAATGTAAAATGTAACATTGTGAGTATCACATTCTCTCCTATTTTATATCTCATGTTACTTTCTGGAAAATATTGTAGTCGTTTATAGGAGCAAATAGAGTAACCAAATTTGTTGTGTATTTCCAAGTTTATCATGTACCATGACATGAAAATTGGTTCTCCCAATTGCAATGGATTACTGTGTCCTCCTACATGGAGGAAGTCAGTGACAGTTGCATAATTGCTGTTTCCCACCTGAAATAAACAATGAATTAGTGTTGACAGCAAATGATATCAGGAAGTCAGAATGTAAATTTTTTGAAGTAGCTTGGAACCTTTCCCTAACTCAAAATATGATGCAAATATGGTGGAAAGATGTGTAATATCATATTTGAATATTTTATGTTTCTCTTTTATTTTTTTCAAGTAATACAGGGCTCAAATTTCAAATGTGGGTATTTTGTAGTTGAAATGAAATTATATTAATGTCTATTAATGACAAACATTGGTAAATGGGACTTGAGAATACTTGTGGCAATAAAGAGTGTCTAGGGCACCGACTTTCTAAAAGGAATAAAAGCGAATGAGAATGGCATTGTAAGAAATAAAAATGGGGTTAAATCCATAATGAGTAAATTTTTGACAAGCAGAGTACATTCCCCCTAGATGAAGACAGGGAAAATGATGCCATAACAGAGACCAAACAATGAGCTGAAAGTTGACATTTAATTGGAAACAATTTAGCAACTCTATGTCTTAACATCAAAATGGTTGAAATGGTGATTTAAAGGTGTTCTGAATGATTCATTACCATCTCATAATATTATCTTTAAATGAGTTTTATTAGTTGATTAATGGTGGAGATGATAATATAACATGTAGAAGCTAGAAACAATTGAAATTTGAGATTAATCTTGAGAGTATGATCGTGTTTGTATATACTTTCTTGTCATTGGTCTATCATAGGGTTTTAGGGTATTGATTATAGTAGGGATTGGGGTAGTGATTGTAGTAGAGCTTGGGGTAGTTCCCCAACAAGGTGAAAGAGCTACGCCTTTGGTTCTCTTATGTAGGAAATCCACGAAATTCTGATTTGCTAATATGAGCAATCTGAAATAAAATTTCTTCTCACATAAACACAATTTCTCTACTAGATGCAGTGGAATAGTAACAGAAATAAAAGCACAGTCGCACAATTCAAAAACACAAAATTGTCTTGGGAAGCCAACTGGGAAAACCCTCTGCTTGATGAGAATTTATTGATAGCAAAATATGAGCAATTAATCTCTTACAAAATACAACAGTTTCAATCTGAAAGACACTTCTCTTTCCTGCTTGATCTAAAGCTTGAAACCTTTGCAAGACTGCTGATCTCTGCTGCCCTCTACCAACCTGTGCACAAGCTTCTCTTGCACACTCTTCCTTTCACAAGTTCCACGCAAAAACTTGTGCTTCCTATTTATTGGTCTCACCAACTCGTGCTCACCAAAACGATGATCAACAATGTGCCTTCGCTCCTTTATAGCAGTTCGGATGGCTAAAATTAGTGAATTTCTAATCAAGGAATGATTTTGTCATTGACTGAGTTAGCATTAGTTAACTGCTCATGTAACTCATCCTATTTCAAGTCAACCACTTGAAACTCAATCAGTTATATTTTCCTCAATCAACTCACACTAGAAAATCAAGAACTCAACCTTCAATTTCAACACACTAGTTAAGTGCATCTTAACTCGTCCTAATTTTTAGGGACTGATTTCTAAATTATAGGGAATTTCCTATATCTTTAGGAAATCAAGTATGACAAAGAAGAAACTAGAATTTGTCTCCTTGAATTAAGGCACAAATCAAGGAATCAACTTCTTGCTACTATTTTCAACATTCCTCCTTAGTGAGGAAGGTGTTCCTGGAAGAACCTCGTCAACTTGGATCTGTCTCCAACACTACCAAGTTCTCTGCTGTTGCAGTTGCTCCCTCTGAACTAGAAGACTTCCTTGCTTTCTTCTACATACCCTGTTTTGATGACCTGTTCTTTCCCACCATGCTCTGCGAGTCCACCTCTTTAGTCACAAGTGCCATGTACCTTGTGTACCTGTGTGTCTGCTTCTTGATGCTGGGAGACTCAACTCTCTTCTGATCTCCCTTAACCAAATCCTTTGCCCACTTGGCTCGAACTTTTCCTATACTAGAAGTCTCTGACTGAGTGGCTACCTCCACTCGCCTTGGGCTATGGTCCTCATCATCATGATCTTGCTGGTCAACCTAAGAACCAACTAGCTTGGATTGAAACTGAGATATTCGCTGAGGCTCCATCTCGAGAGCTCTATCCTACTCTCGCTCAACCACCACTTCTCTACTGTGTGCATTCCCTGCTTGCTGCTCAAGGTTGCATAGGTCTGTACCTGCAACTTGTAGAGATTTTTCACCCTCACACCTACCTACTTCTTACATCCAAAAGCTAATCGTGGAACATAGAGAACATCTCTGAGATGAAGAGGATTACCTAACTTCCCCTGAAATCTAACAATATGAACTCCTCTAGCTTCATACTGACCATCATCTCCTAGCTCAATCAGAAACTGCATATCCTCCTTCAGGTGGTTGAAACTCTTCTTGTTCCCGTTCATGCAGAAGGAAGCCCCTAAATCAATATACCATATACTGCTATTTGTTGAGCTTGACATGCAAGCAATCAATGATAAATCTTTCTTGAATTGGGCAGAAAAGTCATCTACCTTTGTTGATGCAACAACATGATCCTTCCCAGCCCCCTTCTTCTTACTAGGACACTTAGAAGCATAGTGTCCAAACTCATGGCAATGAAAGCACTTGATCTTGCTTAGATCCTTCTCCTTGTCCTTCTGACTAGACTTGACCTCTCCTTGGCCCTTCTTGCCCTTGGCCTTGCTACTCTTGCCTCTGCCAGGGCACATTTTTCCTCATCCTCTGTCATAACTGATCTCCCTTCTATGGTTCGCCTCAACTTTGATACCATGTTAATTTTTGGATAACAATGGTATGTTCTATGCTTAAAGCAATTTTACTTCAATTTCTTGAGTAGCCCAATATCAATATCCAATTTAGCAATCACATCATCATGATAGTAAAATGCAGATAGAACATAAACAATAATAGTAGAAGACAAGCCAAGACAAGAGGACACAAGATATGGCACCAGACGGGGACAAACCCCAATGTGGGGAACCCTTGATCAATTCTTCTTATAATTCTTCAAAAGTTCAGCAGAGAGAGAGTACAATATACAGTATTCACTTGCCCAATCACAGTGAAATCTAATCAGTCAAACAATAGAAACAGAAAGCCTTAACCAGAAAGTCAACGTTGGTTAATAGGGCAAATTTTGACCTCTAAAATAGCTTGGTCAAACTCAGTCAACTTTACCTCCAACAGCAAGTCAAATCAGCGAAAAAACAATTTGAAAATATCCAGTCAAACTTGGTCAATGAAAGTCAACACAACTCCAAGCCCTAGCACAGTGAACATTGGTCAAACAGAGGTCAAACGGCCTCGGATTTTGTGCCCAAAATTGTGCACTTCCCAAACAAAAATACCCCACACAAAATCATAGTCAAAGATGGTCAATGCTGGTCAAAACAACCTTCTACAATTTTCGGTCAAGACTCAACAGAGGGGCAGAAAAAATGTAGTCCTTTCTTCGCACTTGTGGAGAGAGAGAAGTCTCAGAAATCCATACCCAATCAAGAAGAGAGAGATGTGTGAGTGAATGAAGTGTCCAAATGAGGAGGAGGCACCTTGTATTTATATGCAAACGTTGAGGATGAATAGATGTGATTGTAACGGCTTCTGAGCCTACATGAGTTTGTTGGTTGACCTTGACAATTTGTCCATAATCAAAATAAATTCATAATTCCATTTTTACATATCAGAATGGGATGATCTTTAGATCAATCCTACACCTCTTGGAGAGAGGAACCCAATAAAAATATTAGCTGCCTCATATGAGATGTCCAAGATGAAGTTTGGCCCTAGTTGCCAAAATTAACATGGGGCCATGGTTATTTCAGAGTTTTCGTCTTTTTGGAGAAAGATAGATCAAACAACGTCAAAAAGAGTAAGGACACAGTGTTAGATGATGCTTGGTGGGAGAGGGTAGTTCTACTTATTAAGATCATGGACCCTATCATTTATCTGCTACGATTTGCAGATACAGACCAACCCATCCTAGGAGAGGTCTATGAGGGATGGGATTCCATGATGAGTCTATGAGGAGCATTATTTTACAAAGTGAGTGCCTTGAGTATGAGACATCATCAGAGGCCGCCTTCACCGCCATACAGGATATCCTTGTCAGTAGATGGGACAAGAATTGCACACCTTTGCATTGTTTGGCTCACTCATTGAACCCAAAATATTACAACCATGAGTGGCTGAATGGTGGACCTTCTCGTAGATTCCCTCCTCACATGGATGGTGAAATTTCACAAGGGAGGTTATTGAGGCGGATTTTCAGGATAGAGCATCCCTTGATGAGGTGGATGATGCATTTTGTAGTGAACTAATAACTGATGTAAGCAAACAATATGCAGAGTTGCAAGGAATTTCAAGGCTTACCTGAACTGCTGTGCGCTGATCTGCTATCTGCTTCTGTTCTCCTCCTGTCTTCTCCTGTCGAAGCTGATTCGATTACCGGGCAACCAATTCCTCCCAGCCAATCCAGCAAGCTTCTCACTGAAGCTCACTGCCCCCGTGCCCAGAACCTCAGATCGATTTAAAGCTCCTGTTTCCTTCGGTTCTCCTCCTTTCTGCTCTCCCTGCTCCTCTGTTTTCCCCCCTTCTTTCCGGCTCGGACCAGCGGTTTTATAATTGCAGGCTGGGCGGTGGCCGCCCTCCCACCTACGGCCACCGCTCTTCCTTCTCCCGACACGCCTCCGCATGCATGATCCCCCCCTTAGATATTTATCCTTCTGCTTTATGCATTTTGCTTACTGTTTAGGTTTGGTTGATGCGCTCCTTACATAGGGTTTCAATGTTTTTATCTTTTTATAACCTTTATGAAATTTAATATTATATTTTTATAAAACTCAAATTTTATATTTATCATATAAAGTTTAATTATATTATTTATTTATTATAAAACTTTAATTTTATGAAGTTAAATTTTATATATATATATAATGTTTTAAATTTATATTTTATTATAAATTTAATTTATATTTATTTTTAAAGTTCAACTCATATTTTTTTGTTTGTTTGTTTGTTTGTTTGTTATTTTTGTTCATTTGTTGTTCTTTGTTTTGTTTTCATTCTTTCTTTGAGGTTTATCATATCAATTTTAATATAAAGTCCAAACTTTACATTAGTTAATTAGTTTAAATGGGTTGTTACACATTTGTAGAGTTTTCCACTGGCACTGGTCGATTTGTAAGATATGATGTGATTAGAGATAGGGGGGGCGAAGAAGCCCTATTCTTGGCGGGCAACTCATGGGGCAACAAGCCCTCCTCTACAACAGTTAGCCATTAGGCTCATCTCTCAGGTGAATTCATCCTCTTGTTGCAAGAGGAATTGGAGCACATATGAGAACTTGTATACTGTCAGGAAGAGCAAGCTTGAGCAGTCCAATGCAAAGACAATGGTGTATGTGCACACCAACCTTCGTTTTATTTATAGGCAGAGGGATTAGTGGTTGAAGGGAAAGACAAAGATGTGGGATGTTCTTGATGATATGGGTTTGGACAACAATGTCGAGTTGGCATTGGCCAACTTGGATCATAATGAGCCAGTGCTAGAGCTTGTCACTTTTGATGATGGTTATACTATTGAGGGGTCATCCTCCACACCAGCAGATGCAAAGATGACATTGGATACAGAGGAGGAGGAGGATGCAGTAGAGGAGAGCAGTGGTGACCATGATGATGACAGTGATGCTGATTTTGATGATGATGATTGATGACTCATGAGCTACCTACTGCCTTGAGGCTTGTAGTTGTTTTGTATTTGCTATTTCTATTTGCCATCGGCATTGCCACTACCTATGTAACACATTTTGATTTTGATGACTTAATGAGAAAACTGCAGTTTCTTGTCTTTCTCCTATTGGATCATTGATGAATCTGTCACAATTGTATTTGTATGCATAATGTTCCTTTGTAAACTTACATCTAACATGAAGATCTATGTTAATCAATGAATTGTAATCATGATGAGAATCGCTAAGAAATATCTAATTTTTTATATTATATATATATAATATAAATATTATATATATATCACATTTTAATAAAATAATATATAACGTGTCCTGTTCCAGGGGGTCAACGTGCCTGTGTCGGACACTCGAATACTCGTGTCTTGTGTGTCTAGTGTCCCTGTGTCAAGTGACTTAGCTGCTTATCCTCATGCCCAGAACAGTCACTAATCTCGGTCAACTCTCTGCCTAGCCTCAGCCTTCCAAACTAAGGAGATAACACAGATTTGTCCTTCTCTTTAACAGGTTGCTCTTGGATGTGCTATCTTTATTCTGATCCAAGCTCTGATACCATGCAGAAAATACATGAAATTTTGAGCCGCTAATATGAACCATCTGAAATAAAATTTCTTCTCGCATAAACACAAAGTTTCTCTACTAGATGCAGCGGAATAGGAACGAAAATAAAAGCACAGTCACACAATTCAAAAGTATAGAATTGTCTAGGGAAGCCAACTGGGAAAACCCTCTGCTTGATGAGAATTTTATTGATAGAAAAAATTGAGCAATTGATCTCTTACAAAATACAAGAATTTCAATCTGAAAGACACACTTGTCTTTTCTGCTTGATCTTAAGCTTGAAACCTTTGCAAGACTGCTGATCTCTGCTGCCCTTTACCAACCTGTGCACAAGCTTCTCTTGCACACTATTCCTCTCACAAGCTCCACGCACAAACTTGTGCTTCCTATTGCTTGGTCTCACCAACTCATGCTCACCAAAACAATGATCAACAATGTGCCTTCGCTTTTTTATAGCAATTCAGATGGCTAAAATTAGTGAATTGCTAATTAAGGAATGATTTTGTGATCGATTGAGTTAGCATTAGTTAACTGCTCATGCAACTCGTCCTATTTCAAGTCAACCACTTATGTTTTCCTCAATCAACTCACACTAGAAAATCAACAGCTCAACCTTCAATTTCAACACATCAGTTTACTGCATCCTAACTCATCCTAATTTTAATGGAATGATTCGTAAATTATAGGGAATCTCCTAATTTTAGGAAATCAAGTATTACAAAGAAGAAGCTAGAATTTGATTCCTTGAATTAAGGCACACATCAAGGAGTCAACTTCTCGCTACTATTTTCAACATCTTAGGGGGTGCAGCCTTGGAGCTAGTTTGAGAATATGACTTTTCCTTTAGATTTGGCAGGCTGAATAAAACTTCTTTTGATAGAATGATAAATTTGAGATGAACAGTGGTCTCTTGGGTTTTCTTTAATCATGCCAAAGTATGGAAAATATGACAATTTTTCTCTATGTAGACCTATATAGTGTATATGTCAGGAAACAATTACCAAATGATATGTTAGGACAATTGCTTTCTTTCTTGCTCTAAAATATCAAAATAAAGCCAAGGTATGTTTGTGAAGTAACTCAATTGCACGTTCTAGTATTCTTGGAAGTTTGTGAAGGAGTTATTTTATATTTAGTGAAATTTAGGTGGTGAACCTTGCTATTTAACCCATCATCTAAGTAGATGGCTATAAGAGAGAATGCAATAAGATAATATTTGTTGTTCTTTGTGTTTAATGACAATTAAAATTGAAGCCCAGCAACACCAGTGTAGTTTTACACTTCCATTGCAAAGTAAAAAAGGATGGTACCTATTACTGCCCAAATTGTACATGCATGATAAAATCCCCAATCCACAATGCACAATCTGATGGGAACCTTTTAGGTAGGTCACCTATTGTCACCCCAACAACCTATCTTCTCACTCTAGGCTAGCTCTTCTCTGGCTCAAGGGAGCCTTCCCTACTAGGGTCATGAAGGCATGGTCAATAAGGCACAAAGTGATGTCAATGGCAGCCTTAGTGAAACATTTTTTGTGAGATTTTTAGGGTTTTTTTTATTGTGTAAAAAGGGGAAAAGGGTGATGGAGGAATGTGAATATTGCCAACATCCTATTAGGGTTATAGAGTCATGAGGAATCAAATGGAAAGATGAGATTAAGAAGAAAATCCTCTTAGAATGGTTATTTGGTGCGTGTGAATGAGGGCAAGAGGTTAGAACCCGATAGCTAAATTAACCCCTCGGCTAATCAAGGAAAATCATGAAGTCATGGCCCCACTAGATGTTATCCCTCCAAGGGGAAAACCTCCAACAATAAAATTGACTATGGCATGAAATAGAGTGAAAAACCCTTGCTAGGGAACTTTGCAGTGTAGCCTAGCAAGGAGGATTAAACTTACTGCAAACCAATAAAGGAGGGTGTTGGAGAAGAGCTTCTAGGCATCCTCCCTCCAAGTGACAATTTCCCTTCAAATAGATTGATATTTGTAGCTTTATGATAGTATTGAACAATCACAATAATGCCTTTAATGTTGTAGAAGAAATAAGCAAGAAAGGACAGCTTTGACAAACCCACACTTGGGGAATGACTTTATTAGTATTCAATACAGTGCTGGTTGGACTGTTATTCATTCCTGCATTCTTTTAATACATCATAGCGCCTGTTGAATAGGTCTCTAGGTAATTTTGGTAAAGGGGAATGGCTATAGCCATGTGAAAAACTTTACAGATTTACAGGGCATAAGTTTGTTAAAATCTATTCGAAATTTTTTTAATAAAAAGTTTGATGTAAAATGCTACTAAATTTACAAATTTCTGAGTTTTCTACCAGGATCCTAGGGTTTAATATCACTTCATAAGTTCATTCATACCCATAGATGCCATTTTGTGAACATATAATTCAAAATACCATATGTACTATTTCCTTCAATCAGTGGGTGAAAATGAATTACAATGTTGTTGGAGAGTTTGTTCATTTTGAGTGTTACATTTTTATTTCTGAAAAGTAAGATCATTCTCAAAGTTCTTATTTATTCAAGTTTACAAGTAATGAAAACTTCTGTGCAGTTTTCTCATAAGCGTAATATTTTCTTGTGTGCACATCAATGCCAAAACTCTTTTGTGTTTTGGATGGGTGAGTTTGTTATGTATTATTTTGTGAAATTTAAACTAGGTTCGGTTTGTGTATTTTGTCCAGGAGAAAGAGAGAGATCACTTCTCTCAATTTGTCACAGAAAGCTTCACAGCTTATTGCAAGAGAAAAAGGAGAGACAAGGTATGATACATATTGCATTCAAACTGCTTGGATTGTCAATGGCTGAAGGTGTCATCTTCTAATCATCTCTATGCGTTTCCTTTTTTCTGTGCAATTGATATTTGACAGTTATCTAATACAGTGAATTTTGTACAGCATGACTCTGCTAGGCAATATTTTTCTCATCAAAGGGTCTCGTGTTTAGTTCATCCCACGAGGATAGATAATCTCTGCCCATAATATACATTATTGGGATCTGGAAAGTATAAACTTCGTTTTAAACTAGCCTTTTCATTGGTATACTGGCAAAAAATGATCTTAAAGAAGCAGTAAAGTAGGCAAGATGTTTTCTCTGATCTTGTTTCTGATAGCAGTGTTTCAGTACCCAAATTGTATCTATCTCAACAATAAACACAGGAAAGGGGGGAAATATTACATGGCATGGTTATGGTGCAAAAACCAAAATCCAATGTAGGTTTTGTGTTTAGTTAAACTGACAATGATAGATAATATAAGCTCTAAGCTCTGCTCATAATATATATACTTGATCTTGAAACTATAAACCTTATTCTAACCCAGCCTTTTGATCGGTATTACTGCCAAACCATGATCTGGCAATGATTTTAAAAAAAGGCAGTAAAGTATGTAAGATGTTTTCTCTTAACTTGTCTCTGATTGCAGTGTTCCAATACCCAAATTGGAACTAATACAATGATAAACATCATAAAGAGAATCACAAAAGAGATGAAGGATCCATTATTCTGACCTAGACATTTGCAACTTTTCGTATTAACTGATTTTCTGTTGGATACTTATTTTGCTATGATATTATATAGGAGATGTAATTTTTGATAGATAGCTGGAACAAGCTGGAACATGCTGTCTTTGTTAGTATATAAGAATTTGGTCCTTGCCGAATATAGGTATATAGAAGTTATGTAATTATGTTTTATGCTGAAGAATGTACTAGTACATTATATAAACCAGTGTTTTCTTCTTCTGAAAAAAAACACCATAAAGGGACCTCTGTAAAGAGGAGTTCGAGGCCTTAAAGTCCTTAAATCAGAATGAAGATATTGTGGTCCTTAAAGCAGACAAAGGAGGGGCTACGGTCATCCTCAACAAGGATGACTACCGTAAGAAGATGTTAGATCATCTTCACAACAGTGGCAGTTACAAAAAACTTGCCAAGAACCCTCTGAAGAAGATCTCTAAGACAGTGGCTCATGCTATCAAGTCCAGCAGCTCGGTGGGTGCCCTGTCCCGTAAGCTCATTGAGAGCAATCCCATCGCTCCTAGAATATATGGAGTGCCTAAAATTCACAAGGAAGGGGTCTCTCTGAGGCCTATTGTCAACACCATCGGGGGTCCAACCTACCTTCTAGCCAAGTTTCTGGCGCTTAAGCTGAAGCCCCTTGTTGGCCGCACTGAGTCCTTTTTGAAGGACTCTGCATCCTTTATCATGGATCTCAAGGATATTAGGCTGGACCCTGAGGACATGCTTGTCAGCTTTGATGTGGTCTCCTTGTACATGTGCATTCCTATTAAAGAAGCCATGGAAGTGATATATCGCCTTACAGATCCGGACACCGCGCATTTGGTTGAGGTATGTATCACTTCCACATTCTTCTGTTTCGAAGGGGAGTTCTTCGAGCAGACCTGTGGTGTTGCCATGGGTTCCCCCCTCTCCCCGATCGTGGCAAATCTTTTTATGGAAGATTTCGGAAGCCAAGTCTTGCCTCGGCTCCGTCTCCTTCCTAACTGTGGAAAAGATATGTTGATGAAACTAATGTATCTGGCCCAATGGCATGAGGAGCTGGATCGTTTCCTGGTTCACCGTCAACAACAGTCCTCAGCTATTAAGTTCAACATGGAAAAGGAATCAATGGCAAGCGCTCCCTTTCCTGGATATTCTTATTTCTAGGGAAGAAGGACGGCTCTCTCTCCCCACGCAGTGTTCCGTGAAGAATGAGCAACAGAGCCAGTAGTCTTCACGCTGATTCCCATCATTTCCCTGCTCAGAAGATGGGTGTTCTTAACACCTTGGCTACGCGTGCCCTTAGGATTTCGGATAATGAAAGCCTGGATAGAGAGAGAACCCACCTCCTTGATGTCTTTGTGGATAACGGATATAGTAGGCACCTGGTCGGAAGGCTTTCCTTACAGCTTCCAGAAATGCGTTCAAAAAGAAAGAGCCTAAGGAGTGCCATCCAGGTGTCCATCTACCTTATATCCAAGGGACCACTGATAGGATTGCTCGGATCCTTAGAAAGTTTGATATTCCCTCAACCTTCAGGCCCCTCAAAACCATTCGTAATTCCCTTCGGTCGGTGAAGGATCCTGTTAACCCCAAAGACATGAAGGGAGTTTATTTGATTCCTTGCTCTTGTGGGACACCCTATATAGGGGAAACAGGGCGCTCCATCCACCAACGAATTTGCGAACATGCAGCGGACCTGAGGCATGGAAGAACAAAGTCCTCAGCTTTAGCTGAGCATGCGGACAAGACTAAGCATCATGTCTGCATAGAGGAGGCCAAAGTCATTGCGAGGGTAGATCGATTCCATCATCGCAAGTTAAGGGAAGCCATTGAAATTGAGCGTAGACCCATCAATCTCAACAGAGATGATGGGTGGAAGGTAAGTAGAAGTTGGATCCCTGCCCTGTCGTCTTAGGGTTTCTTCCCCCCCCCGCCCCTCTGGTCATCCTTGGTGCTTTCTTTGTGGGTGTTTAGTTTAGTCGTTTCGAGTATATATATCGTTGGCATCGTTGTTTTCTTCTCTATTTTTTGGATTCCTCAAGTTTCTGTTTAGGTCTATTATCGTTTTAGGTATTAATCTAAATTATTTTTATGTAGACTTTATCACTGATAAAGGTCCTTCTCCGGTTTTAGTAATTTATTATTTTATTCCTTAGGTTAGTATGATTAGTATATCTAAATTATGATGTATTATTAGATCTAGTCTTATTTCTATTTTATTTGAAAACTAAGTGGCATAATGATAGCTTATATAGATAGATAGTATATCTTGAATCAAATTAAATTTTAATAATTTTTAAATGAAACATATATAATAATAGCTTAAGTAGAATATAGAATTACTTATATAACTTAAATTATTCATTCTAAAGAAGTATTTCAAGCAATAATAATTTATAAGTAACTTTTAAATAACCATTAATATTATGTTATTTAAACAAATAAATCTTTTTTTGATAATATTCATTTTTATTCCTAAATTCTCTTATCTCTAGAAATATAATAATATTATCTAAGTATTATAAATAATAATAGGATTAGATTTATTAATATATACAACTTAAATTATTAATTCATAAATATTAATTAAATAGTAAAATTTTTTAAATAACCATTAATTTATTTAAACAAATAAATAATATCCGCTCCTGTAATTAAAATATTATATTATTAACTTAAAAATAATAATTAGATTAAATTTATTAATATAATTATAGCCTAGGTCCTAGAGTCAAATATAGCTGTTATGTAGCCGTTGGAGTCTCTGCTCAGTCTATTTAACTTGCTAGGCCAGATCTGTTTCTTCAACTTGTCCTGACGATGAACCACACTGGTTGGTTCGAAACGCGTCGACAATGATCCTTTTATGTGATTTACGCAGAAGCTCTTTTTACAAACAATTAAAACAATTAACCTTTGAATAACACTCACATGTTAAGTAAGAAGAAAAAAAATGTATAATGCAATATAAACAACATACATAAACTTGATCAATACTATCATCTTCTACAACCAGTGGCCCTCAACCACTCAAACCCTTACCATACACTGTTACCCTACTCAAACCAAATCCATTTGCATAAGAACCTAAAATTTTGGAAATAAGAATGAAATCACCAAAAACCTAAAACCTTGAATCAAATTATCAATTCATTTCATGGTTGTGAAATTCATTACGGTCTTCCATGAATGAGGCAAGAATGCATTATCAAAATGTATAATACAATATTAAACAACATACAAAAACTTGATCAATACTATCATCTTCTACAACCAATGGCCCTCCACCACTCAAACCCTTGCCATACACTATAACCCTACTCAAACCAAATCCTTTCGCCTAAGAACCTAAAATATTGGAAATAAGAATGAAATCACCTTATAGACCTGTTTGTGTGGGACATGAATCAAATATTGAGAATTACTCTTCCCTAGAAATATTGGTAGTGATTTGTTTAATGTTGATAGTAATGATTTATGATAGGTAGATTACAACTTTCAAAAATTAATTAAAGCATGATTTTCATTCACATTTATGAAGTACCATATTATATAATAGGTAAAGATATAATAATAATAGCAATTATAAAACTCTCTTTATAAATCACAATGCATGTAGTGGCTAACACATATCATTTCATTTAAGAATATAAGAGTAATTACATGGTAGATATCGATCCTAACTTTGATTTTATTAACAAAAAATAAACATTAAATAAGTAAATGGTAAGAATTTATCTTGGTTCGTAGAAATACCGAGTAACGATATTATTCCAAAAAAAAATTATGGATTGCAACATTTAACCTGATAGAAATTATGAGTGGTTTTGATAATGATCAAAATTAATACTTTAAGAATAATGTTTTTAATATGATGTTGCAATTTAAAGTTAACGGTTGATGTGTCAATCTTCTTCAATGCAAAATTTAAGGTTCGACGATCACATAGAAAAAATAGCTGAAAATATGGTTGAATGACATGATTTGAATTGTGAACTAAGTTTTGTATATATTTTTCCTATATAACTGGTAGAACTATTTGCGGGACATGAAACAAATATTGGGAGTTAGTCTTCTCTAGAAATATTGGTAGTGAATTTTTTAATATTCACAGTAACAATTTATGATAGGTAGATTACAAATTTTAAAAATTGATTAAAGCATGATTTTCATTCACCTTTATAAATTAGCGTATTATGGCATAAATAAATCCATAACAATAATAGAAATTATAAAACCCTTTTTATAAATCATACTGCATTTAGTGACTAACACATATCATTTAATAATATAAGAGAAATTATATAGTAGAGATCGATCCTAAATTGATTTTATTAACAACAAATAAAAATGGGCTTGAGATGATTTATGAGAACATAAAGCAGGAATTGTTAAAGATAATGGAGAATATGGAAATCTAGAGAGATTTGGTTCACTAGAACTTTAGATTAGGAATTAGTTCATAGTTCTTAAGCATTTGTTCTAACTTCTCTCGATGTGTGATCACTATATATACGATTGTAAAATGATTTTTATATAGAGCGTTGTACTAAAGGCATTCACCAAGTGGAGCTCCTCACCTGTGAGCTTCGAATCCATCAATAAAGTTGATTAGTCAATTGTTTAACATCGTATTGCAGCTACAGGTTTGAGAGGGCTTGTGAATTCCTGAGTGGGGACCTGGTGTGAAGAAAGTTGGCATGGTGAGAAGGTGGAGAGCAAACACACATTTTTTTTTTTAATTGATGGTAACCATCACCCTTTCTGAAGGAAAGAAAGCTCTCACTGTCACGGATTCGAAGGGGAGAAGAGCGATGGTTGATGCCTTCCTTAAAATGATTTCCATCACCAACCCAAAAATTGCCATAAATGCCGAATTTGAGGGCATGGATCGCGATCGTCTGTGTTCACTCTGCGTGGAGGTGGAAAATCAGGAAGAGCAGCATGGAGGCTCTATGATGAGAGGCCGAGTCATGTGGAGACTTGCTAGAGTAGCATACTTGCATGGAGAAAGGGGCTTCTTCGAAGGTGGAGAAAGGTCCGATGCAAATTGTGGGAGCTTTTTCCATTTGAGGAGGAGATCCGTAGAGGGAGTTTAACACACATCCTGTGCCCGTAGTGCTGGTCAGGTGTAATAGAAGCACTAGTGGAGGAACCTGGAGGTGGATGCTGCTGCGTGCTAGGTGGAGAAACCCGCATGACCAACGATGGAGGTGCTCCAAGTGGAGGACTGTAAGGTCTAACGTGCTGTGCATTTCTTTTTCGTGTGCTCACAAATCCGAAGGCCGAAAAACGATGGTGTTGGATACGGTGGTGTTGGGAAGCTGAAAAAGGTAATCACCACCCTTGGAATGAATACCGAAGTTGGATCGACATGACTTGGGCACTGCAGTATCCGAGTAGGTGGCTGTTGGGCACACAGAGGAGCAGGTGATCATGCTTGGGAACTGAAAGAAATCCATCATCCTCATAGCAGAATCTGATTAGGTGGCTGTTGGGCACACGGAGGAGCAGGTGATCATGCTTACGGACGGAAAGAAATCCATCATCCTCATATTTTCAAATAGATACTTGAAAATATGTTTCTCATACATTCAAAAACTCGTGGGCACATACATCCAAAAAGGGAAGAGTTTTTTTTTGGTTTTTTTTAATTAAAAAACAAAGGGGCTGTCATTTTTTAAATTTAATTCGAGCATTTTTTCTAAGTTGAATGTCAAGCTTGCCTTTTGAGATTACATTTCAGATCTAAGATAGATCTGGTTTTCTTTTGTTAAAGGTCATTTTTTTTGTCAAGATGAACAATCAGCAGAGGCCTATTTGAATGAGAGCAATAAGCTCTACGGTTCCAATTAATTCAATTGGAAATTTAAGTTGCAGAGCTTCTTGGACGGGAAAAACGCATGGACGATTGCAAATGGTGATGAGTTGAAGCCGACCCTAGCTACACGTGGAACAACAACAACAATCCAAGACTGAGAAAAGAGGGAGAACAAGGCAAAGGTACTCCTCAAATTGTGTGTGAAAGATTGCATTATTCCTAACATTCGATATTCTAAAGCTGTAGTAGACATTTGAACAACTCTCAAAGACTTGTACGAGATCAAGAACACAAATCGCCTACTGTTTCTAAAGAGAAAGATTCTCTCCATTAAAATGGAGGAGAATGAATCAGTGACATTGTTCGTCTCTCATATCAAGGAGCTTAAGAATAAGCTAGGTGACATTGGAGAAGCAATATCAGATAGTGATTTGGTCATTATTACCATGAATGATATGATTGACGACTATCACATGTTCATCACTAGGTTTAATGTGACGGAAAAAGCACCCAAGTTTGAAGAATTGATAGGTATCCTAATGCAAGAGGAAGAAAGGCGGTTGACCCAGAAACCCCAGAGATCAGATCTTATCCTAATGTTAAAGAAGAAGCCATTCAAAGGAAAGACAAATGTAGCACACAAAAGAAGAGGAACCCCACAAACAAAGCCACCTCCATCTCAAGGTATGTCTCCACATAGAGGTGATTCAGGACCAAAATGTTTTTATTACGTTAAATTTGGTCATATGGTTAAACATTGTCAGCAGAAGGAGTTTGATGAAGGTCAACAAAGACACAAGAAGCATGCAGGCCATCTAGCTATTGCGGATCAGAATTGGGATATCAGATTTTTCATACCTGATTATGTGTTGTCAATTAGAAGTTGAAATTTGGTTCGTGGACTGAGAAGCCTCCTCCCATATGACAAGTAAGAGGCAATGGTTTAAATTTTTTAAAGAATACAACACTCGTATGAAGGTCTACCTTGGAGATAATACATGTTATGAAATCAAGGGATATGGCGATGTCCCTGCCGTACAACTCGATAGAAACATTAGGCGTATTCATGATGTTATGTACATACCCGGGATAAAAAATAACTTGACTTATGTATCTAGAGTACCATATCATGATCTTAAGGTAGAGTTCTTTAAATCGTATTGTGTGATTAAAGACATGCTAGATCATATGAAGTCCATTGAATCAGGTGTACACGTAGGAGGATTGTATAAACTGGATGTTAGAAGTGTGTCACATCAAGCATTGGCATCATCAACCATGTTTGCAGAGAATCTTTGGCATTAGATATTTGGGCATATAAATTTCATTGACCTACTACTTCAGGAAAAATGTATGGTGAATGGTCTTCCTATTTTGAAGAGTATGCATGTTGACTATGAAGCATGTGCCCTTGGTAAATTACATAGAGATGAATTTCCTGCTATTGTTGATAGGAAGCAGAGGGATATACTTGAACTTGTACACAATGATTTATGTGGGACAATGCAGACAATGTCGTTAGGAGGGGCCTACTAATTTTTATTTTTTTTGAATAATGTACAAGGTTCACTTGGGTGTATTTCCTCTACTAGAAAAGTCATGCTTTTGAATACATCAAGCAATTCAGAAGTATGATTGAGAAGAGTTCATCAAAATTATTCACTCAGACCAAGGTGGAGAATTCAAGAAGGGCGAATTCATCAAATACTATAAATAACACAGAACACAGTGGTATTTCACAACACCTTACACTCCACAACAAAAGGGGGTATGTGGAAAGGAAAAATAAACCCTCATGGAGTGTGCCTGCAGTATGTTGAAAGGTAAGAATCTGACCAATGGATTTTTGGAAGAAGATGTAAACGTTGTAGTGTATCTTAAGAATAGGAGTCCTACTAAGTGTTTGGATTATAAAACTCTTTTCAAAGGATTGTTTGGCTTCAAGCCTACAATAAGTCATCTTAGAGTTGTTGCACAAAAATTGTCACTTTGACATTCTCCAATCAATATGAGTCTATCACCACTCATACTTACCTCCTTTGCAAATCTTAAACCTCAGTTTTTCATATCAAGCCTTGAAAATAAGAGAAAGACCTTAAAAATCTCTAAAGCTCTGGTTCCACACTTTCTCTTAGCATTACCTACGGTACCACACCTATTGGTCATGTCCCCTATGCACCTGACTGCTTTGTGTTTATGTTATGGGTGCGAACCCCTGTAAAAGTCAAAAAGGCGCAAGTACATTCTTAAAAACTCACTTTGGGTCATTTTTGGAAGCTTCTAGAGGGAATCTTGTGGTGGAAAGTTCGCTCCTTAAGGATTCATGCATCCAATACCTTTAGGAGCTAACCCCTAGATGTGAGGAGCTTATCCCCTTGAAGGAGGACTCTATCCCTTCAATGGTGGACCTGTAACCTCTTTCCTTGCACTATAAAATGAAGCATTGGGCTGGTTACTTGAGAGGTTGAAAGCTGAATATTTTTTAGGGTAAATGCTGCTGGATATTAGTCTTCCTAATTGAGCTTTTAAGAGGAGAGATTACATACATTTTGATCTCATTTGGAAGAGAGTGAGGCTTGTCAAAGTAGAGGAGATTCCTGTTTAGACCCTGGGAAGAGGTTGTACAACATCAAGGCACCAAGGATGTAAAGTTCTTCTATTTCAAAGTTAATACAATCAAGTTTATTTCTCTCAATAAGCTGTATTTTATGGTTTATTTCATGGATTCCTTGATCGCCATGATGAACAAGATTTATTATATTAGCTATATAGGTTTTATTTGATGTGTGCTTGTTTGTGATTGTAGTTTATTAAAAGGAAACTATTTTGAAGCTGTTGGAGCATGGCTGCCACAAACTAGTGTTGGACTTAAGGTAGGGTCTAAAACACCTCTTTATTTTTTATTAATGAATCACAATATGTTTAGAGAAAGGTTTATTTGCTTGTCCTGCTTATTGCTAGATATTTGTGATACTAGGGAGATCGGTCTTGTCCGCAAGAATGATTTATCCGCCCAACAAATTGGCGACTCCACTGGGGACGAGATTTGGTTTTTAAGTTTCCTTTGCCTTTGACTTGAGAAAATTGATTTTTTGTTTCTCGTTTTTTATTGATGTGTGTGGGATTGGGTAGTTTCTAGGTCTTGGATTGGTTTTTGGTTGTTAGAACATTTTACGAGGACCGCACGTTATGTTTGTGTTACAGTGCGGACCTCTCCACGTTGTTACTTTACTACACAGAGCGGTACCACATGCAGACCCTGTCAAAATCTTTTAATCCAGTTAAGTTTAGGTTCTTTTTATTACTTTTAGTCTCTACCCAGATTTGCATATGTCCTGTCAAAAGTCTCTTGTGAGTAAGTTCCATTGGTCTTTTGTTTTGGATGAATTTCTAGAAGTTTTGCATGCTTAGATTGGTCTTCACTTGGTCTTTGTAGTAACTTAACGATTAGAAGCCTAAGAAACTTATATCACCCTAGTATCTTTTGTCTTCTTGACAAGGCTGGCTAGTTTGTGAAATCTTCCTTTGGTGAGAAATAGATTTCGTCATAAGTTGTGAATTTCATTTTTATAAAGAAAACATAGCTGGGTGTTTTTCATTGATTTGCTATTCTGAATGAATTAATCTTTAGTTCACTGAATAACTAAGTAAAACATCCTAAAAAACATTTGAAGCTTTTATTTCAATTGGTTTTTAGAAGTTAGACCTCAAGATTAGTTTTCATAGTTTTGAGTGTGTTTTCTATAAATTTTAGTTTCTCTTTTGAAAGAATTGTTTTCTGTAGTTTTGAGTGTTGAAATGAAAAGGGATTTATTTTGTGAGCATAATTAGTAGCTTCGATTTGAGTGTATTGAAAGAGACAAAAAAAGTTCTTTTCAATTATATGTTGAAGGAAAGATTTGTTTTTCGAGGAATTTCATTCTCAGCTCTTTCTTTAGATAGAGATTCATTCAAAGGAAAAAGAATTGTTTATCCTCTTAGGTGCATTTTTTAGTGTTTTTTGGAGTCGAGTCTTCACACCATCAAAGTTTCATCTCCATACCTTTTGACTTAAGAAACAATCAATAAAAATAATGCTTAATTAAAATTCATCTAGCAATCTTTTTATTCCTAGGGTTCTTATCACCAACATAGCTTAGGCTAGTATCTTGGAGTAGGGAGTAATTAAATCTCCAAGACAATTAAAACAAACAAGTAGCTATATCTTGTGGTATGAAATAAATCCAATTGTAATTGATATAATCTGGGAAGCTCCTCTTAAAGGAGTCAATCACGAGATCATATCCGAACCTTTGAGACAATCAAGTCTGTCTCATTGGGAAAGATAGAAGATTTACGTGTATTAAAAATGGTAAACCTCGGATTAACCATTATCGAGGAGCCTGGGGTCATTTCTTGGTAAATCTTAGATTAATCATGTCAAGAAGCCTTCAAGGGGATTGAGCTCTGCTACTCTGTCCTTGCATGTAGATCGGATTGTAGACTGTTCCCCCAATTGTATTTGTTATTGTTGGTAACCATAGTGACCATAACCTTAGGATTCTTTCCTAAGGTGACGGTGAGGGACGGGTCTCAATATACCTGGAGTAGACGTCAACTAGACTCACTTGGACTCTCTGGGTGGTTCTCTTCACTCGAAATGGTTTTGTGAAGAAACTTGTGTCGGTCTGTTTCATTAAGCAGGTTGTTGGGGTAACTGTTCCAACCGTCATTTCTGTATTGAATTCTGCGACGTTGGATTTCATCACCAACTAGTGTTTTCGGTATGGAAAGTTACTGTTTGTGTGTGGTTTGAACTCTTAGATTGTTAGGCGTGTTATTTAATTGTTTTGTTCTTTAGAGACTTTAGGTGGTTTTATTGAGATTTTATTTGTTTGCATGTGAAGTAATTAAATATTTAATGGTGGCTAAATTACCGAGACAATCCCGTAGACTTCGTGGGCAGCGTCCCGAATATACACCAAGTCAGCATGAAGGGATAAGAGCTCTTGTCACACCTAGTGAAAGTAGAGTTGGGTTACCAGAGGCCAAAGAATCATCTTTAATTATTCACCTTAATTACCAAGTTCTAGCAACAGAGTATATTTTTGAACCAATTTCATTTTCCGAAGTTACTGGTAGCATTTCACCTACTAGTGAATTAACTAAGAAACCTGAAATTTCTGAACCTGAAACTAAACCTACTGCTACTCCATCCTAAGGATTTGTTTCTCCAGTTTCTAGTGGTCTTGGTTCACCCAGGGTAGGAAGTGTCATTACCCAAAATCTTCCTTCTGGACTCATTTCTATTGAAGAACTAGTTAGTCCGGATGAAGATATAACTCCCCCTGAAAATCAACCAAATTTAGAACTTAGGGAGCGTGAATCTATCTTCTACAGTCATTTTCGAAGTGACGCTTGGTACATATCTTTGACGAACTTTTTAGAAAATCTGGGTCTTTCTTCTTCACCACTTCGTATTCCTTTTCATCCTACATCTAGAGGTTATTATCCTCCTTTGAATATGTCAAAATGGTCATCCATGTTTTCCCAAACTCTGGAAACTTTTTTATATGTCGGTCCTTCTATTCCTTCTGAGTATCAGTCACTTTCTGGTGCTTTTTCAAGAGCGTCTCCTCAACCCATCAAACATGGGGTATCAACTGGTAATAACAGAACTCGACCACTGATCGTAGAAGAAATTGTTATGATGTCTGGTGCTATTCCAAATCCGCAACCTCAAGGTAGTCAAATACCGCCTAGTGGCAACCTCAAGGTAGTCAGATACTGCTTGGAGGGCAACCTCAAGGTAGTTAATTACCACCTGGGGGGCAACCTCAAGGTAGTCAAATACCATCTGGGGGCCAACCCCAGGGAAAATACATACCTTCGGGACAGTACATGCCTAAAGGTCAACCCCAGTTTCAATACGTGCCTCAAAGTTATCAACCTCAAGGTTAGTACCCAATTCAAGGTTTCCAACCACCTTCTTTTCAACCATTTGTTCAAGGAGTTGGAAAAGTACCTTTCAATTATTAGCCCTACACTCAACCTAGTTATGGTCCTCCATATGCTCAACCTGTTATGGGTCCTTACCCCGTAATGAATATGGTGTGGGATCCATCTCAAACTTAACAAATTTTGCAACCCAATGTGCAGTTGTCATCTCAAACTAGACAACCTTTGGTTTCTGGTTCAACCCAGTGACACGTCTAGCCTACTATTCAAAATTTTTCACCTGGTGTAGTTCATCAGCCTGGGCCTAGTTCACCTCGAACTCTGCCTCAAACGTCTGTTGTAACTACTGTAGCTTCTGTTCAATCTACCCCACCTACTTCTAGAGTATAGACAACTCTGGTTTCTACTGTCCCTGTATCAACTCCTTAGACCTCTTTACCCCAGTCTAAACCTACAATTCAGACTTCGGTTCAAATAGTTGTAGGACAACCTAGTCCAAGTACGGTTGTCACAAGTCAACCGCAATTTTCTTATCAACCGTACCAGGGATAGTATAAATATGGTCCTACTGTGCAAAACCTAGTTTATGACTATCAACCATACCTTGGGTATACATATCAACAACCTCAACCTCAACAACCCCAGTTTGGTCTGGTTAATCCTAGTTTTCCAAGAGGATATAATATTCCTAATGTAAATACAATTCTAGGTTATCCTGGATATCCTCATCCTGGAGCTGGTCTTGTGAACCAAGGTTTTCGAGACCCTAACTGTCAGTTACCGTTTATCGCAACTTTGGATTTACCTGACTTGTCGTGCCTTACAAATGATCCAATTTACTATCTTCCGTATTGGCCGCCAATGCCTAATAAGTTGCCCAGTGACATCTAGAAGTTTGAGGGTAAGCCAAGAGAGGATTCGTCGAATCATGTGATGACGTGTCACCTCTGGTGTGTGTCAAATTCCATTATAGATTATTCAATTCGCTTATGGCTTTTTCAACGCACTCTAATTGGTGTCGCGGCCAAGTGGTACATTGAGTTACCATGAAGCTCTTTTTATAATTTTAGTTAGTTAGCTACTTCATTCTTAACTCATTTTCAGTTACCTATCAAATATAATAATGGCACGAAACTATTAACTTCACTAAAACAATCAATGTCCACATATATTTAAGACAATATTCATGAATGGCAACGTCGACGATGTTTAGTGAAAGTTTTTATCCTGGATCAAATTTTGGCTGAATGGTTTGTTAAATCATTATTACCTAAAATCACTGATGATGTAGCTAAGGCAAGAGTATTTACTGAGGAGAAAGTAATTGCTCGGGATCAGTACCTTGACCTCGTTTATACGCAGTCGGGTACTTTACATGAAAAAATCCCTGATCTTCCCAAGCAAAATCAAATAACTGCAACTCCTTCAAGGTCTCATGCCACTGATGGTATGATTGGTTCAGTTAGCACCAAGAGTAAGAATAAATATGCAAAGAATTCTTCTCCTATTATAACTTTACCAGATTCCCCAATAGGAGAAGCTTCCATTGAAATTCCTGCCGATATTCATGTTGTAGAATCTTCTACAACCAAATCAAAATTTGGTGGTAAAATGAAATGGAAGAAGAAAAATAAACAAAACACAAAAGAGGAACCAGGTAAAACTCTATCTACTAATGAGAAACATAAGCCTCGCTATCCTTGTCTCATTTGTGACGAAGAGCATTTTACAAGAGATTGTCTGCATTGAGCTGAGGTTTTGAAAATCATTAAAGGTTCTCAAACACCTACTGTCTTGAAGGATCCTTTTCCTAGTCAACATAGTAAGATGATAGGTTCTTCCTCAAATGCCTCAGAAGAACCAATTATGATGATGTCCCATATCAGGATTGCGATGCAATCGCAAGATTATTGTAGTAAGAGTCTTGTTGGGGGTAAGGAAGCAGAATCTTCTAATTCAAACCCATCAACTTCAACTCCTTCTGGTTCTGATCCACTACAGATTGAGAAACCTAATCCAGACTTAGTAATCAAACTGCCTAATCAAGGTATACTTTGGAAGTTAGCTTTCAATCCACATGCGAGAGCTGCTCAGAACTATAACATTGTTGAAGATTTAGCTATATCCCCTTCAACAATGTCAGATTTGGAGGTGCTGCAATCATGTCAAGAACAACGTAAATTGCTTTCGTCTACTGTAGGATCTGTTGATATTCAGGATTCCAACCTTATAATCTTCGATTTAGAAAATAGTACACCTCGCCTACCTCATCAAATGGATTTCCAGATCCCAATGTTAGTAAAAGATAGACCTTGCTTTCAGACTGTGATTGATGAGGGAGCTTCTGCGTGTATTATGTCGATTTAGTGTTTGAGATCACTTGGTTCTTCTACACTCATTTAATCCCCAATGATTTTAAAGGATTTTGATAGTCGAGTGTTTCATCCTTTTGGAATTCTGCCGGATTTACTTATAGGGATAGACGGCAAAACTGTAAATCTAGATGTAGAAGTGGTTGAGGCCCCTCTAGATTACAACCTTCTTTTGGGTCGTAGTTGGTCTTATGCTATGACTGCTGCTGTTTCATCGGTCTTTTGGCTTATTAAGCTTCCTCATAATGGAAATATCGTTACAATAGACCAATTAAATTACTTTTCATTCGACCTAGCCTCTTTAGAGAGTATCCAACATGTCGGGAAAACTTCTATCCCTTATAAGGATGTTGGAGTGGGATTGATTAAGGATTCTGGTTTACTAGGAACTTTTTCATTTCCTCCTCCTAACATATCACCTTATTTTGCAACCATTCATATTATTTGATCGAACACTATTGCTTTTGATGATCCTTGGATCATACCTTTCGATTCTGAGTTGGACTTATTTGGTGATGCAATGCCCTTGAGTCCCTTTGAAGTTGCGTACCAGGTGGTACAGTCGTTTCCCGACTCTAGTTCAACTGGAATTGATCCAATAAATGTGGTCCATGGGGAGTCACTTTCGATCGCAACCTCAGATTCAACAACTCTTTTTGAGCCTGTTCATACTGATGAGTAGATTTGTGAATTTTTATCTGTTGATGATTTACCATGGGAAGATCTTCATCATCGATCTTCATTTTTACCTTAGCTTGATCATTTTGAAAATGATTTCTCATCTATTTTTGCCACTGATTATGTCAAGGAACCACAGAATCCACTGCGTCATCCTGATTCTGAGTTGAATTTGGGAAATATTTCTCAAACGATTCCTATTGACATTTCAGTGAAACCCGGAATTATTGAAAACATTCATATAGGCATTTCCTATACGGACGAGGAAATCCAAACTTATAAAGCCGTATTTCAATAATTTTGTGATGTGTTTGCCTGGTCATATGAAGAAATGCTAGGAATCAATCCATTAATTGTTGTCCATGAAATTAAAACTTACCCGAATGCTAAACCTATCTAGCAACGTTTGCATCAGATACATGCAAGAAAAGTTGCTGCTATTAAAGCTAAAGTTGAGAAATTACTTTGATCATGTTTCATTTATCCAATTCCCTTAACGGATTGAGGTTTGAATATTGTTCCTGTTAACAAAAAGCAAGGAACGATAAGAATATGTATTGATTATAGGGATATTAATCGAGCTTGTCCTAAAGACAATTATCCACCCCCCTATATCAATCAAATTATTGATGATTGTGCCAGCAGTGAAATGTTCTCCTTTATGGATGGATTTATGGTTACAATCAAATTAACATACTCCCTACTGATCAACCTAAAATGACTTTCATTTGTCCATGGGGGACATTTGCTTATTGCAAGTTACCTTTTTGATTGAAGAATGCCAGAGAAACTTTTCAAAGGCTTATGTCTTACGCATTTCATGACATCAAGCATATTGTGTAGCCTTATCGCGATGATTTACCTGCTCATTCATTACGTAGAGCCGATCATCTCTCTCATTTACGAGCCACCTTTATGAGATGCAGGCATTATCGAATTAGGTTGAATCCACAAAAATGTGTTTTCTGTATAGACACAGGTCGTTTACTGGGATTTGTTGTCTCAAAAGCCAACATTCGTGTTGATCCCTCGAAGGTTGAAGCTATTGTTAAATTACCTCCGCCTTCGACTCTTCACCAACTCCAAAGTTTGCAAGGGAAAGCAAAAATTTTACGTCGATTCATTCCTAGCTACGCCGAGATAACGAAAAGTTTTACCAGGTTGTTGAAATAAAACACATTTTTCTTTCGGGATGAGATAGCTAACAAATATTTTGATGCACTTAAACAAGCGTTGACCCATGCACCGTTATTCCATCCTCGCAACTACAACCAGGACTACCTTTTGTACCTCGCCGCTTCTCATTCCACCATTGCGATGGTTTTAGTTCAGGAAGATGAATTAAACAATGAACATGTGATTTATTATCTTAGTCGAACTCTGAATCTAACTAAGTTCAAATATTCGCATGTGGAGGAATTGGCCTTGGCAGCTATTCAAGCTGTCCAAATATTTCGTCACTACATCTTACTACACAAAACTACAGTAATTTATGACTGTAACCCTATGACATATATTTTGTCTAAACAATTGCTAGGGGGCAAGTATTCCAAATGGATAGTTATCCTGCAAGAATTTGACTTGGAATTTGAGAAATCCAAGGCAAGGAAATATTTGGTTTTCACGGAACTGATGTGTGATGTCCCGTGTACTGATACTGAAACTATGGTGGAAGAACCCATTGCAGATGAATCCTTATTTCTTATCAGTACTCTTGATCCATGGTATGGAGATATCATTGTCTATCTCCAAATCCAATCTTCTTGGCCTGAAATCTCATGATCTCAGCGAAGGAAAATACATTTCCAATCCCAACAGTACAATATTATTGGAGATACACTCTATCGTCGTGGAGTGGATTCTATTTTTCACCGTTGTCTAACAAATGAAGAAGCTCAAAAGGTTCTGAATGACTGTCACTCTAGAGTGTGTGGTGGTCATATGTCTGGGTATGCCACAACCCAAAAGAGATTGCGTGCTGGTTATTTCTGGCCATCCTTATTTAAAGTTTGTATCAATGCAGTACGAAAATGCCACAATTGCCAAATTTTTGATTGAAAGATGCGTGCTCCACATGCTCCTCTCCACCCTATAATTGTCGCCAGTCCTTTCGCAAAGTGGGGTATCGACTTTATTACATGTAACCCTCACTCGGCCGAGGGGCATGCGTATATCATCCTTGCGGTAGATTATTTTACCAAGTGGGCCGAGGCAATGCCTACATTTTTGGCAAACGGCAAAACTATTGCAATTTTGATTTTCAATCATATAATTGCTAGATTTGGTGTTCCTCAAGTGATTTTTAATGATCATGGGAGTCATTTTCGAAGCATCATGATGACTGCACTAAAAGATCAACTTGGCCTGCATCATGATAGCTCTACTCCATATTACCCACAGGCTAATGGTCTGGTTGAAGCAATCAATAAAGTTCTAGTCACTATGATCCAACGAATCATTGGTATTCATCGGTCGAATTGGCATAAGATGTTATTTTCAGCGCTTTGGGCGTACCGAACCTCAGTCAAAACATCAACAGGTTTCACTCCTTTTAAACTAGTTTACGGATTGGAAGCAGTGTTACCCATTGAATGCGAAATTCTGTCATTGCAAATAGGCATAGAATTACTTCCATCCACTTCTGAAGAGGAAAAATTTTTGTTGTACTTAGCGCATCTATATGAGAATTGACGTGGTGATGCATTAGCAATCGAGACTCATGCAAAATGGATAAAAGCTCAATACAATCATAATGTTACACTTCGTAATTTTTCAGAAGGAGACCCAGTTGTATTATACGATCAAGCAAACGATAAGCTAGGGGCTGGAAAATTCATACCCATGTGGCATGCTCCTTTTGTTGTTAAGCATAAGCTGGCAAAACGGGCCTATGAATTAGTAGATTTTGACAGTGTCTCTTTAGGTAGACCCAGAAATGGGCTTTATTTGAAAAGATATTCTGCTTAGATTTTTGTGTGGAGATTTTTGTTAGAATAGTTTCTTTCTAGTTGGTATGTTTTATCTTAGAAAGTGTGCCTAGTTTAGAGAGTGTTTTATCATTATTCCTGCTTACCTTGGTTTTACTCTTGATATTGCAGGTGTTGACGTCTTCTCAAACATACATTGGTTTTGCTGATGGTGCTAGTCGTAGTACACAAAATATTTCTTCCGCAACTTGGGTTATCTATTCATCCTCTGACTAGTATCTATTCATGGGGTAAGCCTCGATCAAACAACAAATAACATTGCAGTGTATAGTGCAGTGATTGAGTTATTATCTGAATCGATCCCATTTTGGATTCGGAGTTTGATTTTTAGGTTGGATTCTGAACTTGTTGTATTACAGCTTAATAGGGTTTATGCCATTATAAATCCATTATTATTAAGATTATTTTTTAGAGTTCGTCTCTTGGAACGTGAATTTGACTACATTGAATATCAACATATTCCAAGATATTTGAATACATTAGTAGATGCATTTGCTTCTCAAATGTTAGATAGACATTTGCAATAATCAAGACAGTAAATTTAAAAAACATTTCATAAACATGTTATACAAGATAGCCAATAATAATGATATATCATAGCATAGAAGTGTGTCAAATATACATCGTCTTCGATCATAGGTTGAAAAAAACCTTATGATCGGAAAAAATGATAGTGCAAAAAGATATAAAATGTCATATGAGTGTACAAAGGCGATCATCGTATCCCTGATGATGATCATGATAAGAAATCACTACTTGGGCCACCCTACAAAGGAACCTCCTAAAAGGTCCTGGGACCCCGATCACATAGTGCTGTAGCCTAAGAGAAATCTCATCTATACTAGTCTCTGGGATATCTACTATCAAATGCTCTAGATGGTGCTCCAATTTAGTCAGGGTCTCTACTGATTGGTCCTGTGGGGCCTGTGCCGTAGCAGCAAGGTGTCTTCGCTCATAGAGCTGGAGAGTGGCTAGTCATCGTGGACCCACATCTGCATTTAAAACTTTACTATAAGTTTTTAACGATTTCAAAACAAAAAAAATAGTTAAAAATTATAAGAAATGTTGAAAATGATTTTACCTGAATCATCCCATTGCTCTCCTGGTGGAAGAGCCATGTTTGGATCACCACGATAATCCATCCCAGCATATGGAAAGTCCCGAATCATGAAAATTTGGTTCCCCAACCAACAAAAATACTCAGGTGGAAATCGGACAACCTCTGTACCCTCCTCACGATGACGGGCCATTAGTGCAACCCAGGACATAAGCTTGGGATCTCGAGGAAGTCCAACCTCAACGCAAATATGTTGTGGGACCAACATAGGGACCCTCTCTAGGCCAAAGCTCACAACCAAGAAGCCATATCTAAAGTTCTTTAGTTATCTGTTCTTTGCCCTAGTCATTTGGCCTTTCACATTTGCCAACACGGCATCACACTAGTTGAAGATGGTGCCTCGGAATCAGTTTACTGGCATGTGCATTTGGGAACCAGTAGCTAGATGCAATGCTGCACTCCCGCATAGTATGGTGGTAGTAAATGTGATCACTTTAAGTTTAGGATGGGTGATGGTCTTAATATCTATCCGTTTGTCTGCAGTTTGGACATTACAAAACTCTAGTCAGAGACTACCGACAGACTGGCCACCTGGCCTAGTCCCGAATAGAGATAATACTTCACCTCTCTTTGGCAAACCAGTCAGGAAATAAATTTCCTCAAGCTCAATTTAGACCTGGTGGCCACCAATTATGAAACACTGGTCCTGTGTGCTCCACCTGTTAACCAACCATTGCAGAAAGTCTACTTGATCCCTCATGTCGGGTATGGCCCAGAATTTCAATAGTTTGCATGCTCTTAATGCATGTATTGAAGGTGGATGAATTAATGTGGATAGATCCACATCCTCGTGTTCCTAATCCCGCCAAACAAGCATCTTGTATATCTACATTGCAAAAAGGGGCGAACTAGAACATTGTAATTTCAAAATTTTTGGGTGGAAATTAAAAAATTAAGGGTTTTAAATCCTATTTCGTGGGGTCTGCACCTACTAGTTAGGGACAGTGCATAGGTTCGCACTATTCCTTAAGAGCATGTGCGGGACCCCGACTTTTTCCTGTATACGAAAAAGTCGGGGTTTGCAAGAGCCACAGGCTGCACCTGCGGACCCCCCACGAACGATTATTTAACCAAATTTTTGCTTAAAAAAACAATTCTAAAGCCTTAGAAAGGAAATTAAATGGTTGAAATGAAACATAGGGATGATGTGGATTACCTGTAGAGGACGGTTCTCGATTCCAACAGTCGGATTTTCCACAATCTCCACAGGAATTTTTCTTACCAAAAGCTCTTAATTTTCACTCTAAAGTCAAATGCTAAAAATGAATTTACAAAAGCCCTTTTTATAAGCTCTTTTGAATAAATTAATTTTTAATTTGTTTATTTTTCACTTTAAAAAGGTCACTTTTGATGCATTTTTATTTATGTTAAATAGATATGAGTAATATTTTGAGTTTTTGTGCAGAATATTGGATTTTTAGGGAGAATTTATCATTTTCAACGAAGAGCATGCCTTTTCACTTTTTCGGACTCTTTCAAAATTTACGAAAAAGTGAAACACAGGAGTCCTCTTTAAGCTCTTTTCTGTTAAAACAGAATTAAAAGGACGGTCCACTTACAACTCTTTTCTGACTGTATAAACATGAAAAGGTTGAAAACTTTTTTCGTTTCGAGTTCGATATTGGTAATAAAACGACGTGTTTTCGATCGCTTTTTTACGTTTTCAGATTGAAGGCACTAATTATGAAAAGTACTCCTTCATCGTAATGATCAAGCGGTCATCTCAAGTATCATTTTATACTTTTTCGAGCTTGGGAGACACAAATTTACGAAAAAGGACAACCATGGAGTTTTATTAAGTTCTTCTTCTGACTCCCTAAAATTGAAAAACACTGAGTTTCTCCTATACTGGGCTCGTTAAAATTTAACAGTAAAGGACTTGGTCAATTTCAAACAAGAACAGACCACTCCTTCCTAGGGTTTGAATTTTAAACTAAGTTGGACTCATCCAAAGGATGAGCTTATAATCAAGCAAATGTTATTCTCCTCATGCTTGTAAAAAATAAAGAGTTACTTGCCAGAAATGGTGGTGGAAAAGAGAGAAGAATGAACCTATTTGTTATACTTTGTGTTTAGAAAAGCAGTTGACCACTCTTGAACATGACACTTTTTGTGCACCTAGGTTGGGAAATCCTTTGCCTAACAGTTAATCAAACCATAGTGAAAGTCTTCAACCAATTTCTGGGTATTAGCTTTGGGGAAATTGTCACCAAACCATCTGCAATGTCATTATGTGTTCAAGAGGTCAGTTCAAATAAACCATTCATTTGCAAAATATCTATCATCCATCTTGACCATCCCTGAGTTAGTCCTTGCCAAATATATTTATTTAAAACTTGATCTATGACTTCATGTTGTGGGCTTGCCTGCGACGGATCACTTTCTATCGACCCCAATGCATTATCTAGAAAGATGATCTAGAAATCGTCAATACCTTGTAATCCGCATGCCTCAATGGCAGGTTTCTCGCCTTTGACGATCGATTGCATCATTGACCTTCGATTAAAGGATTCTGTGACGTGTTTGACATCGACTCATTCATTCACATTTCATGGATTTTACTCAATAATTTGAGGGCCATTGACATTACTACTGGCTTCTCTCACACTTGTTAACAATTTACATCATTGACTAGTAATCAAGCGGTTTCTACCATGTTCGACTTTGACACATTCATTCACATGGATAGAATCGTACTAGTTCAGGAAGAAGAAATCAAGACCCTGGATCTAGTTTCCACCATCTAGGCTGCGAGGAGTTTTGTCATTCATTATACAGTGGAATATTCATAAACAGATGGCTGCACCTATACTATATCTACATGTCTTGTGATGTATTACGAAATCATTCCTGTATCAGAGTAGTTTAGATAGATTTCTAGTTAGATTTGATCTGAGTATGGGAATGCCTACCTCAGCGATGATATGTTCATATATATATTTTGCATTGAATGTTTTTACATGTTCCAACAGGGGTATCCACAGGAAGATCCTTGAAATGATAAAGTACTCCACTCTTCTTAGATGACAGAAACCATCCTCATCTATTACAGACTTCGCACTTTACGGGGCAATCTGTTGCACAAAAATTGTCACTTTGACATTTTTCAATCAATATGAGTCTATCACCACTCATACTTACCCCCTTTGGAAGTCTTAAACCTCAATTCTTGATATCAAGCCTTGAAAATAAGAGAAAGACCTTAAAAATCTTTAAAACTCTGGTTCCACACTTTCTCTTAGCATTACCTGTGGTACCGCACCTATTGGTCATGTCCCCTATGCACCTGACCACTCTGTATCTGTGTTATGGGTGCGAACCCCTATAAAAGTAAAAAACGCATAAGCACATTCTTAAAAAATCACTTTGGGTCATTTCTGGAAGCTTCTAGAGGGAATTTTGTAGTGGCAAGTTCGCTCCTTAAGGGTTTATGCATTCCATACCTTTAGGAGCTAACCCCTTGATGTGACGATCTTATCCCCTTGAAGGAGGACTCTATTGCTTCAATGGTGGACCTGTAACCTCCTTCCTTTGCACTATAAAATGAAGCATTGGGCTGGTTACTTGGGAGGATGAAAGCTGAATAATTTTTAGGGTAAATGCTACTGGAACTTAGTCTTCCTAATTGAGCTTTTGAGAGGAGAGATTACATACCTTTTGATCTCATTTGGAAGAGAGTGAGGCTTTTCAAAGTAGAGGAGATTCATGTTTGGACCCTTGGAAGAGCTTGTACATCATCAAGGCACCAAGGTTGTAAAGTTCTTCTATTTCAATGTTAATACAATCAAGTTTATTTTTCTCAATAAGCTGTATTTTATGGTTTATTTCATGGATTCCTTGATCACCATGATGAACATGATTTATTATATTATCTATGCAGGTGTTATCTAATGTGTTATTTTTTGTGCCTGCAGGTTATTAAAAGGAAACTCTTTTGAAGCTGTTGGAGCATGGCTGCCACAAACTATCATTGGACTTAAGGTAGGGTCTAAAACACCTCTTTAGTTTTTATTAATGAATCGCAATATGTTTAGAGAAAGGTAGATTTGCTTGTACTACTTTTTGCTAGATATTTTTTGATACTAGGGAGATCGGTCTTGTCCGTGAGAACGATTTATCTGGCCAACAAATTGTCACAAAAATTTTCATCTTGACATTCCACAATCAATATGAGTCTATCACCACTCATACCTTCCTCCTTTGCAAGTCTTAAACCTTAGTTCTTCATGTCAATCATATAATTTCTAGATTTGGTGTTCCTCAAGCAATTATTACTAATCATGGGAGTCATTTTTGAAACATCATGATGACTAAACTAACAGATCAACTTGGCCTACGTCACAATGGCTCTACTCCATATTACCCACAGGCTAATGGTCTGGTTGAAGAAATCAATAAAGTTTAGCCACTATGATCCAACGAATCATTGGTATTCATTGGTTGAATTGGCATAACATGTTATTTTCAGTGCTTTGGACGTACCGAACCTCAGTCAAAACATCGATAAATTTCTCTCATTTTCAACTTGTTTACGGATTGGAAGCAATGTTACCCATTGAATGTGAAATTATGTCATTGAAAATAGCCATATAATTACTTCCAGCCACTTCCGAAGAGGAAAGACATTTGTTGTACTTATTGCATCTAGATGAGAATCAACATGATGTTGCATTAGCAATCGAGACTCATGCAAAACAGATAAAAGCTCAGTACGATCGTAATTTTACACCTCATAATTTTTGGGAAGGAGACCTAGTTTTATTATACGATAAAGAAAACAATAAGCTATGGGCTGGAAAATTCGTACCCATGTGGCATGGTCCTTTTGTTCTTAAGCGTAAGTTGGCAAAAGGGGCCTATGAATTAGTAGATTTTGACGGTGTCTCTTTAGGTAGACCCAGAAATGGGCTTTATCTAAAAAGATATTATGCTTAGAGTTTGGTGTGGAGATTTTTGTTAGAATAGTTTCTTTCTAGTTGGTGTGTTTTAGATTAGAAAGTGTGCCTAGTTTAGAGAGTGTTTTATCATTATTCCTACTTATCTTGGTCTTACTCTTTATATTGTAGATGTTGACATCTTCTCAAACATACATTGGTTTTGTTGATGGTGCTTGTCCTAGTACACAAAATAATTCTTTTGTAGCTTGGGTTATCTATTCACCCTCTGACGAGTTAGTATCTATGCTTGGGGTAAGCCTCAGTCAAACAACAAATAACATTGCAAAGTATAGCACAGTGATTGAGTTATAATCTGAATCCATCTCATTTGGGATTCAGATTTTGATTCTTAGGTTAGATTCTGAACTCGTTGCATTACAGCTTAACAGGGTTTATGCCATTAGAAATCTAGTATTATTAAGATTATTTTTGAGAGTTTGTCTCTTGGAACGTGAATTTGACTACATTGAATATCAACATATTCCAAGATATTTGACTACATTAGTAGATGCAATTTCTTCTCAAATGTTAAATAGGCATTTGCAATAATCAAGATAGTAAATTTAAAAAATATTTCATAAACATGTTATACAAGATATCCAGTAATAGTGATATATCATAGCATAAAAGTGTGTCAAATATACATCGTCTTCGATCATAGGTTGAAAAACACCTTATGATCAGCAAAAATGATAGTGCAAAAAGATATAAAATGTCATATGAGTCTACAAAAGCGATCATCCTATCCCTGATGATGATCATGATAAGAAACCACTACTTTGGCCACCCTACAAAGGAACCTCCTAAAAGGTCCTAGGACCCCAATCACATACAGTTGTAGCCTAAGAGGAATATCATCTATACTAGTATCTAGGATATCTACTGTCAAACGCTCTAGAAGATGCTCCAATTCGGTCAGGGTCTCTATTGATTGGTCCTGTGGGGCCAGTGCCGCGGTAGCAAGGTGTCTTTGCTCATAGGACTGTAGAATGGCTGGTCGCCATGGACCCACATCTGCATTTAAAAATTTTACTATCAATTTTGGATGATTTAAAAACAAAAAAAATTAGTTAAAAATTATACGAAATGTTGAAAGTGATTTTACCTGAATTGTCCCATTGCTCTCCTGGTGGAAGAGCCATGTCTGGATCACCACGATAATCCATCCCAGCATATGGAAAGTCCTGGATCATGAAAATTTGTTTCCCCAACCAATAAAAATACTTAGGTGGAAATTGGACAACGTCTATACCCTCCTGAGGATGACGGGCCATGACTACGACCCAACGCATAAGCTTGGGATATCGGGGAATTCCAACCTCAGTGGAAAGATGATGTGGGACCAACATAGGGACCCTCTCTAGGCCAAAGCTCACAACTAAGAAACCATATCCAAAGTTCTTTAGTTTTCTATTTTTTTCCCTAGTCAGTTGGCCTTTCACATTCGCCAACGCAGCATCGCAACAGTTGGAGATGGTGCCTCGGAAGCCGTCTACTGCCATGCGCATTTGGGAACCGGTAGCTAGGTGCAATGCTACACTCCTGCATAGTCTGGTGATAGTAAATGTGATCAATTTAAGTTCAGGATGGGTGATAGTCTTAATATCTATACGTTTTTCCGCAGTTTTGACATCACAAAACTCTAGTTGGAGACTAGTGACAGACTGGCCACCTGGCCTAGTCCTGAATAGAGATAATACTTCACCTCTCTTCGGCAAACCAATCAAGAAATAAATGTCCTCTGGCTCGATTTTGAGCCGGTGGCCACCAATTATGAAACACTGGTCCTGTGTGCTCCACTTGTCAACCAACCATTGCATAAAGTCTACCTGAGCCCTCATGCCGGGTATGGCCCAGAATTTCAATAGTCCACATGCTCTTAATGCCTGTATTGAAGGTGGATTAATTAATGTGGCTTGATCCACATCCTCGTGTTCCCTTTCCCGCTAAACAATCATCTTGTATAACTACATTGCAAAAAGGGGTGAATTAGAACATTGTAATTTCAAAATTTTTGGGCAGAAATTAAAAAATTTAGGGTTTTAAATCGTATTTTGCAGGGTCTGAAACCGCTAGTTAGGGACAGTGCGTAGGTTCACACTATTCCCTAAGAGCAAGTATGGGACCCCGAATTTTTCCTGTATACAAAAAAGTCGGGGTTTGCAGGAGCCACATGCTGCACCTGCGGACCCCCCACGAGTGATTTTTTAACCAAATGTTTCCTTAAAAAATCAATTCTAAAGCCTTAAAACGAAAATTAAATGGTTGATGTGCAAGATAGGGATGATGTGGATTACTTGGAGAGGACGGTTCTCGATTCCAATGGTCAGATTTTCCACAATGTTCACAGGAAGTTTTCTTACCAAAGGTCTTACATTTCACTCTAAAGTCAAACGCTAAAAATGAATTTACAAAAGCCATTTTTATAAGATTTTTTGAATAAATGAACTTTTAATTTATTTATTTTTCACTTTAAAAAGGTCACTTTCAAAGCATTTTTATTTATTTTAAATCGATATGAGCAATATTTTGAGTTTTTGTCCAGAATATTGGATTTTTAGGGAGAATTGATCATTTCTAACGAAGAGCACACTTTTTTCACTTTTTCGGACTCTTTCAAAATTTACGAAAAAGCGAAACATAGGAGTCCTATTTAAGCTCTTTTCTGACTCGTAAAATATGGAAAGATTGCCGAATTTTTCTTTTTAAACTCATTAAAATGGAATTAAAAGGATGGTCCACTGACAACTCTTTTATGAACGTATAAACATGAAAAGATTGCCAAACTTTTGTCCTTTCAAGTTCAATATTGGTAATGAAACAACATGTTTTTGATCGCTTTTTACTTTTTCAGATTGAAGACACTAATTGTTAAAAGTACTCCTTGATCATAATGATCAAGCGGTTCTCTCAAGTATCATTTTATACTTTTTCGGGCTTGGGAGACACAAATTTATGAAAAAGGAAAACCATGGAGTTTTCTTAAGTTTTTCTTCTGACTCCCTAAAATTGAAAAACACCGAGTTTCTCCTATACTTGACTCGTTAAAACTTAATAGTAAAGGACCTGTTCAATTTCAAACAAGAATGGACCACTCCTTCTTAGGGTTCGAATTTTAAACTAAGTTGGACTCATATGAAGAATGAGCTTATAATCAAGCAAATGTTATCCTCCTCAAGCTCGTCAAAAATAAAGAGGTACTTGCCAGAATTGGTGGGGGAAAAGAGAGAAAAATAAACCTGTTTATTATACTTTGTGTTTAGAAAAGCAGTTAAGCACTCTTGAACACAAGACTTTTTGTTCACCTGGGTTAGGAAATCCTTTGCCTAACAGTTAATCAAACCATAGTGAAAGTCTTCAGCCGATTTCTGGGTATTAGCTTTGGGCCAATTGTCGCCAAACCATCTGCATTGTCATTATGTGTTTAAGAGGCTAGTTCAAATAAACCATTCATTTGCAAAATATCTGCCATCCATCTTGACCATCCCTGAGTTAGTCCTTGCCCAATATATTTCCTCAAAAATTGATCGCTTTCTATCAAATCCAACTCATTATCTGGAAATATGATCCACAAATTGTCAGTACCTTGGAATTTGCATGCCTCAATGGCAGGTTTCTTGCCTTTGAAGACAGGTTGCATCATTGACCTTCGATCAAAGGATTCTGTGACGTGTTTGACGTTTACTCATTCATTCATGTTTCATGGATGTACTGAGTACTTTGAGGGCCATTGACATTACTGTTGGTTTCTCTCACACTTGTTAACAGTTTACATCATTGACTGGTAATCAAGTGGTTTCTACCATGTTCGACTTCGACACATTCATTCACATGGATAGAATCGTACTAGTCTCGGAAGCAGAAATCAAGACCCTGGATCTATTTTCCACCATCCAGGCTATGAGGAATTTTGTCATTCATTATACAGTGGACTATTCATAAACAGATGGCTGCACCCATACTGTATCTACATATGTCTATACTTGTGATTTATTATGAAATCATTCGTATTATAGTAGTTTAGATAGGTTTCTAGTCAGTTTTGATCTGAGTATGGGAATTCCTACCTCAGCGATGATATGTTCATATATTGTATTGAATGCTTTTACAGGTTTCGATCGGGGTATCCACAGGAAGATCCTTGAAATGATAAAGTACTTCACTCCTCTTAGATGACAAAAACCATCCTCATATATTACAGACTTCGCACTTTAGGGGGCAATCTGTTGCACAAAAATTGTCACTTTGATATTCTGCAATCAATATGAGTCTACCACCACTCATACTTACCTCCTTTGCAAGTCTTAAACCTCAGTTCTTCATATCAAGCCTTGAAAATAAGAGAAAGACCTTAAAAATATCTAAAACTCTGGTTCCGCACTTTCTCTTAGCATTATTTGCGGTACTGCACCTCTTGGTCATGTCCCCTACGCACCTGACCGCTCTGTATCTACATTATGGGTGTGAACCCCTGTAGAATTCAAAAACACACAAGTACATTCTTAGAAACTCACTTTCGGTCATTTCTGGAAGCTTCTAGAGGGAATCTTGCGGTGGCAAGTTCACTCCTTAAGGGTTCATGCATTCCATACCTTTAGAAGCTAACCCCTTGATGTGAGGAGCTTATCCCCTTGAAGGAGGACTCTATCCCTTCAATGGTGGAACCTGTAACCTCCTTCCTTTGCACTATAAAATGAAGCATTGGGCTAGTTACTTGGGAGGTTGAAAGCTGAATATTTTTTAGGGTAAATGCTGTTGGAACTTAGTCTTCCTAATTGAGTTTTTGAAAGGATAGATTACATACCTTTTGATCTCATTTGTAAGAGAGTGAGGCTTGTCAAAGTAGAGGATATTCCTATTTGGACCCTTAAAAGAGCTTGTACAGCATCAAGGCACCAAGGTTGTAAAGTTATTCTATTTCAAAGTTAATACAATCAAGTTTATTTTTCTCAATAAGTTGTAGCTAATGGTTTATTTCATGGATTCTTTGATCACCATGATGAACATGATTTATTATATTATCTATGCAGGTGTTATCTAATGTGTGCTTGTTTGTGATTGTAAGTTATTAAAAGGAAACTCTTTTGAAGCTGTTGGAGCATGGCTGCCACAAACTAGCATTGGACTTAAGGTACGGTCTAAAACACCTCTTTAGCTTTTATTAATAAATCACAATATGTTTAGAGAAAGGTAGATTTGCTTGTCCTGCTTGTTGCTAGATATCTGTTCATACTAGGGAGATCGGTCTTGTCTACAAGAAAGACTTATGTAGCCAACAAGAGTCTTTGGATGTAAGGCTTTTTCTCATGCCTCAAAAGAAAATAGGAAGAAGTTAGATTCAAAAGCCATTAAGTTTACTTTTGTTGGATACTGCAATGAGTTTAAGGCTTATAAGCTTTTTAATCCTTCTACTCATAAGGTGTTTGCAGGCATAGATGTGGTATTCCATGAATAAGTAAATCATGGGAACCCTATTCATAGTGATGAAGAATGGCATGTGCCTCTACTATTAGAAGAAGGTGATAAAATAGTGGATGGTGAGTAGCATCAATAGCAGCAGAAGCAGGGGAAAGTAGAAGTGGCCAATCAAATTAGGTTTGAAGGAAGTCCACAGAGGGGAGATGAGAATAGGCTTGAAGACACTCCACCACTCAGAAGATCAAGCAAGATGATACAATTGCCAGCTAGATACAAGGATCATGCACTCATTATTGGTATGTTGAACATTGTTGAACCCTCTAATTTTAATGATGCTAGTAAAAGTAATGAATAGAGGGAAGAAATGCAGAACACATATAAATCTATCATTAAAAATAATAATTGGTATTTAGTTCATCTTTCTGAAGGAAAACAACCCATAGGGTGCAGATGGCTATACACATTAAAGTTTAAAGCAGATAGATTTATAGATAAATATAAAGCTAGGTTGGTCGAAAAGGGGTATTCCCAAAAAGAAGGTATAGATTACGAGGAAAGCTTCATCTTGGTAGATAAATTAAACATAATTAGAATGATTATTACATTAGCTACTAAACACCATTGGAAAATACATCATCTAGATGTAAACTCTTATTTCTTAAATGGAGATCTGAAAGAGGAGTACATCTAATGCAACTAGAGGGATTTTTCAAGAAAGGTGAAGAGCATTTAGTTTTGCAAATGAAAGAAGGCTTTATATGGATTAAAACAGGTTTCTAGATCCTAGTATGAAAAAATAGATTCGTTCTTTCTTAAGCATGGGTATATCAGGAGAAAAAATGATCATAACTTACATATTGTGTATGATGATGAGGGGCAGATTGTATTAATTTCTTTGTATGTAGATGATCTGATTATAAGAAAAATTGTAGACAAACTCATTGAAGAAATCAAGCAGCAGTTATCACAGATGTTTGAAATGAAATACCTTGGAGAATTGCATTACTGCTTGGGCTTCGAGGTCTCGAGAGATTTGGGGCAGACTTTCTTGTCCCAAGGTAAATATGTCAAGATTTTGTTGAACAAGTTTAAAATGGATTAGTGTAAGGTTGCATTTGTACCACTACAAAAAAACAACAAATTACAGGCTAATGATGGTTCGACAGAGGCAAACACAACATTGTACATAAAGTTGGTTGGCAGTGCCATCTATTTGACTACAACTAGTCTTGATTTGTCTTATACAGTCAGTGTATTAAGCTAGTATATGTCTCAGCTTGATGAGAACCATTGGGTTGTAGCAAAAGGAGTGCTAAGGTATCTACAAGGAAGCTTATATTTTGACATTTTATATTTTGATTCATTTGATGTTAGACTAGTAGGATCTATAGACTTTGACTGGGAGAGAAAATAGGATGATCAAAGATCCATTATAGGATAGACCTTCAACATTGGATCCGGGGTCATTTCATGGTGCGGTAAAACGAAACACACTGTAGCATTATCCTCGGCAAAATAAGAATAGCAAACCATGTGTGCAACAGTATGTGAAGCAGTTTGGTTACAAAATACTTCTCCATGATGCAGGAGAAGAGCAAATAGAAGCTACAATTATCAAATGTGATAATCAAAGTTCTATCAAAGTTGTGTATAAATTGGTGTTCCATAAAAACACCAAGCACATAGATACGAAATTTCATTTTGTCTGGGAAAAGGTGCAGTCAAAGGGAATATGAGTTGAATATTGTAATTCACGTGATAATGTAGCTGATATATTTACCAAGCCTCTTTATAGAATCAAGTTGAATTGTTTAGGGAAATGCTAGGAATACTTGTGAACCCCTTTCTCCATTAAGAGGGGGTGTTGAAAATATGGAAAATATGTAAATATGGAGAGATTCGGTTGACTAAAGACTTAGATTAGGAATTAGTTACTATTTCTTAGGCAGTTGTTCTAACTTCCCTAGATGTGTGATCATTATATATATTTTTTACTGTATGATGATTTTTAGGTAGAGCGTTCTGTTGGAAATAATACTGAGAGGGGGGTTGAGTCAATGTTAGTTAAATCAATAACTTTTTCATTTCATACTCAAATTTATATATGCTACTTCAATGAAGGTAACTCACGTGTACTCGCAACTATCTTTAAAGAAACTGGCATATATCCAACAAACTTATGATTCAGTTAGTTCATCATAGGTTGATATTTAATCAATGCATTAGTACTTCATTAACCACATAAAAATTCACCATGTGCAATAATAACAGAATAAACCATGAGACATAAGAAACACACATGAACACCAAGATTTAAGGTGGAAACCCAATGTGGGACAAAAATCACCTGCTGTTGTCTTCTTTTAATATAAGAAAAACCTGTTTACAATCTTGTACTAGTGTAGACTCATACTAGTACACAGGCACCCATCTGTAGAAGGCTACAATTTTTTCTCATTCTCCAGCTTCTACTGGAAGGGAGCTACAACCCCATATCTCTTGTACTCGCTGATCCGTTTAATAGTACATAAGCACCAGCCTACAGAAGGCTCCAACCTTAACTCATTTTCTAGCTACTACTGGAAGCAAGCTCCAACCGCCTAGATCTTATACTAGCCAATTCATTTACTAGTACATAGGCCTTGGCCTATAGAAGGCTACGAACTTTTATCTTCCTCTAGGGACCACGTTTCGTAAATTTTCAGACTAGATACTCCTAGAACACAACACTTCAATCTGAAGGCCACCTTTCATCCAATTTTCATACTGGACCCATCAGCAACATTGAAGCTCAAAGTCAATCAACACTGCAATATAACCAATCACTGAAAAACCATCATCACTGAAGCAAATCACAATCAATCAATCTAAACAATCAGAGCACTATGACTAGAACACGGAGTAGAATCAAGAACTCAACATTACCAACCAAAACCAACTACAACTTCAAACATCATATTTCATAATGTATATGCTACATCGATGTGCCAAATCAACGTGTATACATGCTTTTACTAAAGTGAACCAACATATAGATCTAGAAATACTAAATTGAAACTTCACATCTATTCCAGACTTCACTCATACCTAGATCATAACATTTACAGAATAAAACATGCGTAAGCAATTAGATCTATCCCAATCAACATCATATTATTCAATGATAATTCACTTTAGTTCTTATGATCTTGATCCATCATTAGATCTCATCCCTCATTGACCACTAAGGTTCATCCTTAGTTCAGATCGAGCAAAGCACCAGAAACCCATAACATGCATATTTTCTTTTGATTTCACCCTTCATAAGATATTCATTACTTGCACTCATATATCCCTTTGATATTCTCCTCCTTATATAGTTTTAGGACTTTCTCAATACCTTGGACCAAAACCACTTAGGAATGATACCTCAGACCAAATATATTGGACCAATAACTCAGACCAAATACCTCAGAACAATACCTCAGACCAAATACCTCAGACCAATACCTTGGACAAAAACCTTGATTTTTCATCCCATACATGCTTTTCCTTCTGTGAAGGTGTGTGCATATGTATACACCCTTTTTGTTCTTTTAACCATGATGTATATGATTCTTCAACAAAGTCAACCAACGTATACCTCTCTTTCTTCAATCTCTCAAGTCTGATCTATAATCCTTTGTTGTTAACCTGTTGCACTGTGAAATGTCATCTATGTGAGTTACCATCAAGGACAACATATGTATCATAATGCCAAAAATATCCCCCTTTGAGCTTGATGGCAACAACAAAATAAAGATAATCTCCCCCTTTGACATCAAGGGCAAAGGGCAGACCAAGATATTCTCCCCCTTTGATATACATTATGTTTTCCATTCTTCACGTGAGTACATGTAGAGTCTACAAACATATTTTTCAAAAGAATAACATGACTCTATAACTCAACTAAGTGAGTATGACTTCCCTAAGACTAATGACTCACACATACATCAACCACCCAACCAAGTGGGGATATACCAAATTTGACTCATCCACCCAACCAAGTGGGGATATACCAAATGTTTGTACATTACTGAAATAATAATTACTACATCATCCTTCCCATGTATAGTGCGGTTTTAAATTAGGTCCTTTCATGACCTTTACATCAAACTATATACATTACATTTATAAAAAGGACCAACAATCTAAATAAGACGATGATAGTCATCAAAAACTATCATACACCATTTAGGATCTGCACCATCAGCATCTGTCATGAGCATCAAGATCAAGAACCTGTATATGTCCATTATCAAAAGAGTCATCTAAATCAAAGAAACTATGTGAATCAAGAAGTGTAAGTATCATCATGTACCAAGATCTTATATTATAATCCCAACAATGCATTATTAGAAGCATATGATCCCCTTGAGCCTGTGCCACATGTTCACTGTCAGATCTGATCATTGCATTTGTCAGTATGAATCATCAAGGCATCACCATCAACCAGTTATTCATCAAATTATCAATAGCTTTTGAGGGTCAAGAGAACTTATACATATTATCAATAGACTATAATCATCATCAATCAAAACATAATAAATATTTGATAATTGACTGAGCCATATTAGACCCCCCTTTCTGAGTTTGTCCCATTGCTTTTTCCTCAAACCAACATACAGGCGACAATGCAGCTACGAACTCGGGTATATACGTGACTTGTATTCATGATAACTCCGTATGAGATTTAGAACACACAAGTTTCAAACTTTTAGCTTCCCCTGAGTGTGTTATGTCTGTATACTATGCTATGTCACATCTTTCTGGTTGTACTTCCTTCTTATTCCATACCTTCGAGTGTGATGATGTTTTCTCCTTTTGGTACGTTGGCCGAAATTTTCTCCTACATTCTTTTGTTATGTGCCCAAACTTGTTACAAACATAACATGTTGTATGTTTGATATTCCCTCTATAGCAATCACCGACTTTGTGACTAGACATATTGCAAGAAAAACAAAGTCCCTTAAAGTACCTGGAAGCTAGTGATCTTTCTATGTGACAGTTATTATCTTGAACCATTCTACTTCTGCATCTGGATGCAACATGACCAAAATTATGACACATAAAACATTCAACATTATTCATCAGAAGAAATAACCGAATATCACTTTCATAGCTAGAAGTAAACGATTTTCTTTAAAGAATTTCTTTCCTTGGTTGTTGATGGGGTTGACTTCTCATCTCCTTGTTGAGCATTTCAGATTTTGCATTAGAGTTACTTTGTTTATCTTGAGTGTTAGATTCACCTTCACCAGATTCGTGGAAACCAAGCCCAGTTTTGATGGTAGGATACCTATGACTACTAAGAATATTATCCAAAATCTTAGTACTATCTTGAAATCGTAACAGTGTTTCATTTTCTTCTAATTTACCTTTTAGGATATTTACCTCAACTTGATATTGTTCATCCTTTTCAATATATTACTTCTTCATGATTTATTCAGCCTTTCTTCCTTCTTCCAATTGTTGCGTTAATTTGAGAATCCCAGTTTTCTTGTTCTTCGTCTGCTTGAGGCAGTTCTTCATTCTGCTTATTTGATTTTTCAAGATCTTCTTTTAGAGAGAGGATCTTAGATTCAAGACTTTCATAGTAACTGGATCTATCTTTAAGTATCTTGATTGTTGTTCTCTTTTCACTTACCTCATTTATTAATAATGTCACTTCATCCTGCATCTTTTGACATTGATCTTCCTTTTCTTTGTACTGCTTCCTTACTTTGTTTCCTTCCTCCAACTAAAATTTTAATCTGGTAACTTCTTTTTTGAAGGCACACTCCCTTTTGTTAAATATATCTTGTTGATCTCTGACTTTATCTATGAGTCTTTTAACTTCTGTCTCTATGTTGCTTTCATGATCACTTCGAATATCTTCAATATTGCATTAACAGAGAAAAGTATCACTAGAAGACCAAAAATTTGTACTTGATATTTCTTTTGCTTGTTCATCTTCAATCTGAGGTGATTTTGAATCTGAATACTTGCTTCCATCTAATTTCCAATTGTCTCTCCTCCTACCACTATTCCTTTAGATGTCTTCTTTTTCGAGGTGTCGTTTTCTTTAGCTTCTTGACCATTGTTTCTATGAATCTCCTTCAAGTCGTCAAGCTTCTGCCAAAGCACTTGCTCCAATACCAATTGTTGGAAATAATGTTGAGACTGGGGGTGAATCACTATTAATCAAATCAATAACATTTTCATTTCATACTCAAATTTATATATGCTACTTCAATTAAGGTAATTCTTGTATACTCACAACTGTCTTTAAAGAAACCAGCATATATCCAGCAAACTTATGATTCGGTTAATTCCTCATATGTTTATCTTTAATCAGTGCATTAGTGCTTCATTAACCATATAAATAGTAACCACGTACAATAATAACATAATAAACCATCACACATAAGAAACCCACATGAACACCAAGATTTAAGGTGGCAACCCAATAGGGAACGAAACCCACCTACTGTTGTCTTCTTTTAATATAAGAAAAACATGTTTACAATTTTGTACTGGTGCAGACTCATACCAGTACTCAGGCACCCACCTGTAGAAGGCTACAACCTTCCCTCATTCTCTAGCTTCTATTGGAAGGGAGCTACAACACCTTAGCTCTTGTATTGGCTGAACCATTTACTAGTACGTAGGCACCGACCTACAGAAGTTTCCAACCTTAACTCGTTTTATAGCTGCTACTGGAAGGGAGCTCAAACTCCTTGGATCTTGTACTAGTCGATCTATTTACTAGTACATAGGTGCCAGCCTACAGAAGGCTATGACCTTGTCTCTTTCTCCAGGGACCATGTTTCATAAATTTTCAGATAGGATACTCTTACAACACAACACTACAATCTGAAGGCCACATTTCATCCAATTTTCATACTGGACCCATCAACAACATTGAAACTCAAAATAAATCACCAATGTAATACAACCAATCACTAAAAACCCATCATCACTGAAGCAAATCACAATCAATGAATCTGAACAATTACAACACTATCACCAGAACACAATCACCAGAACACAGAGCAGAACCTAGAACTCTGCATTACCAACCAAAACCAAATGCAACTTCAAACATCATATTTCATAATGTATACACTACTTCGATGTGCTGAACTAGCGTGTATATGCACTTTTACCAGAGGAAAGAAGCATATAGATATGAAAATACTAACTTATACTTCACATCTATTCCAGACTTCAGTCATACCCAGATCATAACATTTACAGAATAAAACATGTGTAACCAATCAGATCTAGCCCAATCAAAATCAGATCATTCAATGATAAGTCATTTTAGTTATTATGGTCTTGATCCATCATTAGATCTCATCCCTCATCAACCACTAAGGTTCATCCTTAGTTCAAATCAAGCAAAGCAACAAAAGCCCATAACATGCATATTTGCTTTTGATTTCACTCTTCATAAGATATTCATTACTTGGGCTCATATATCGCTTTGATCTCCTCCTCCTTATATAGTTTTAGGCCTTTCTTAATACCTCAGACCAATACCTCGGACCGAATAGCTTAGACCAATTCCTCATACCAAATACCTCAGACCAATACCTCAGAACAAATACCTCAGACCAATACCTTGGACAAGAACCTTGATTTTCCATCCCATGCATGCTTTTCCTTTTGTGAAGGTGCTTGCATACGTATATGCCCTTTTTGTTCTCTTAACCCGCATGTATACGCTTCTTCGATAAAGTCAACCAGTGTATACCTCTCTTTCTTCAATCTCTAGAGTCTGATTTGTAATCATTTGTTATTAACATGTTGCACTATGAACTGTCATCTATGTGAGTTGCCATCAAGGACAACATTTGTATCATAATGCCAACACGTTCTGCTAGAGGCGATCTCTAAGTGGAGCTCCTCACCTGCTAGTTGTCCAATCCATCAATAAAGTTGATTATTCAATTGTTTAACATTTTACAGATATTTTCATAGACCATATGAAGACTAGCAATAGAATGGGGCAGAGAGGGCTTGATTATCTGTTTTTCTTGACTTATGACTATGATCATAATTTTCTTTGTTATTAATGTATATAATTTATTCTGAGAGACATATCATATGTAGATTTGTTAGTCTCCCAACCTTGAATAGTATAATTACTGATAACATCACATAGATAGTGGAAAAAACCACCCTTATAAGCTTCCAAGCATCTACAACATGTAATTTTCAACTTATTAATGAAAATTACGATTTTTCCTTGGGGAAAATAATTAATAACAAATAAACATTTAATAAGTAAATGGTAAGAATTTATCTTGGTTCATAGTAATACCAAGTAATTTAATTATTATAATTTTTTATGGAATGTAAAATTTAGTCCGACAAAAATTATAAGTGGATTTGATAATTATGAAAATTAATACTTTTATGAATAATTTTTTAGTATGGTGGTGTAATTTTTTGAAAAGGTAAAATCTTTCATTTCTTATAAAATGTTGATAAAAATTCATCAAACAACAAAGGTATTTGATTCCAAAAATGTTAGTGACAAGACATGTCAAAATTATTAACATATATATGTGTTTTCCTATCTTAAGGAACAATTACATAAAAAAAAATTATGTTCAATAAAACACTAAAATTTCTTAATAAAATACTATTAAAATTTCTCAATAACAAAAAAATAGTTTAAATAATAATAATAATAATATATAATAATAATTATTATTATTATTATTATTAATGATAATTCTAGCAAATATAATAAGTAATAAATCTCTTCGTTTAAATTTAATAAATTAATAGTATTATTAAACAATAACATTATTAAATATTAATAAACAATAATATTATTAAATATTAATATCATATGCTAATTAATAAATTAATAAGATTGAGTATGGTCAACCATGGTTGAATCTAGTCAAACCTTCTCAACCCTGTTCAATCATGGTAAATTAATTTCAACCATCATCTATCATGATCAACCATGTTCAATGATGATCTTCCATGGTCAAGTATGCTCTACCATCATCAACCATGGTCATAATCATAAATCAATGTCTCTACGGTGAACCGTGAACAATGATGGTTAATCATGTTGGAATATGGTCAACCATGGTTAATGTCTTTATGGTCAAACATAGCAACCATGGTCAATGATGGTCAAACATGATTAACCATGTTTTAATTTCATCAACCATGATCAACCTTGATTAAAATATCTTTCATGATTATTGGCTATCATGGCCAAGCATGGAATATCATGCTCAAGCATGGCTAGGCATGATGAACCATATTTTATAGAATTAAACATGATCAACCATGGCTAATCATGGTTGAACATCACATTGTGACAAATATTGTCTCAATATGAAAATAAACCATGTTCAACCATTATCAACCATAGTTAATGATGGCCAAGCATGATTAACCATGGTTGGATTTCATCAACCATGATCAACCTTGATTAAAATATCTTTCATCAAGGTCAATTATGATGATAAACCATGGAAAATCATGGTTAACAATGGTAGCCATGGTCAATCATGATAAACCATATTTTATAAAATAAACCATGGGTAATCATGGTCAACCATGATCGAACATCACATTGTGATAAATATTTTCTCGATATGAAAATCAACATGGTCAACCGTGGTCCAATGTTGCGTTGTGAAAAAGATTGTTTTGATATGAAAACCAATCATCGTCAAACATGGTAAACCATGGTCCAACATCTCATTGTGACATGGATTGTCTCAATATGGAAATCTATCATGGTCAACCATGTTTATTTTAGGGTTTATATACCTTGGGTTTATAAATTTTATCCCTTGAATTTATAACATCAATCCTTTGGTTGTATTAATCTAAGGCTTCATATTCCTAGGGTTTTATATTGTTCACTTAAGTTTATAGTCCCTTGGGTTTTTAGTGTTAATCCTTAGGGTTTATTATTCCCTACGGTTTATAATATCAATCATGGTTAACAATGGTCAAACATGTTTTATAAATTGAATCATGGTCAACCATATTTTATAAAATCAATCGTGATCAACCATGGTTAATGATGTTCAACCATGGTCGAACATTGCGTTGTGACAATGATTGTATCAATATGAAAATCAATTATTGTCTTAACCATAGTCCAATGTGGCATTAGGACAAAAGTGTCATAACTCTAAAAAGAAAAACATCATAACTGGAATTTTTTATTTTGTTTTTTTTTTTTCGTTCTGTTAGAGTATATTTTAAGCTATACACCATTAGCATTCTAATCTAAAAAACCTACCTAAAGCAGGATTTGCCTTACGATCACCAAGTTAAACATTCTTCTATCATTCCTCATTTCATCACAAGATTGACTTATATACATTATGATAGTAATGGTTCATGTCACCTTATATGTTTGGTTGATGGTTCTTAATTGTTATAATGTATTTTCCATGTTATAATCTTTACATTGGTTTCTTAAGGTCTACACATGTCTTTTCTAACACATAATGTTAATGTATAGCTATGTATTTGGTGATTTGGTAAATTTCACAACCCTGTTATGCTTGGGTGCCATAGTATTCATTGTACCTCCTTGATATTTATGATTATAACACTCCTGGTTATATTTCAAATGTGATATAAATTTACCCCGCCCCATGGTCATATGAATTTCCTGGCAACTTTCACTCTTATTTACTAATGGTCCTCCATGTCTCACCTCGAGCTATCCATTGAGCTAGTCACACCCTGACACCTCATCTACTCCACATGAATGAGAGAGGTGAACATGTGACACGTTCTAAGGGTTTCTTGAGAAGTGTTTAATAGTGGCAATGGGTTCTAAGGAAAATCAATGGTGCATCCAAAGTTTTCACTCTGATTTGGTTTTTATCCTAACCCTCATTTGCACTTTGGCATTTCTATTGCAGAGTTATGGGTTGAGGTGCATAGATCACCTTGGTTGGGTTTTGAGAGAAACTACACCAACTTCTTCTTCCTATCTTATCCTAGGTGGTAATATGGCACCATTGAACTCTACATTGTTCTATCCTAGTGACCTACAGAAAAACCCTTTTTTATTACTCGTTAAGGGTTTGTATGTCTATGTAATTCACAGGGTCATCTAAGTTACATATACTTCTATTTTCATGTTTCCCCCTTCTATTTTGGTCCTCAATATTGCAAAATGGCTTTTCCTAGAGGGGTTTTTATTTCATGACTATCTAGACTTCGACACAATGATATTTTTATAGGTGATCTCTTGTCTTTGTTGGTTTTATCTGCATTAATACCCTCCAAAATTTGAACCGCTACTTCCATTTTTCTTACTTATTGGGGTCTTATATACAAGAATGCATTTCTCTTAGTTCCTACAGTTATTCAGATATAAGGGTTCACGATAGAAGGCTTCTTCATTGGATTCTTGTTTTGAGGGGCATAGATTCACTACCATTGCCACCAAGTAACTAATTTCTTCTTGTATTTTTGAATTTTCTCTAATTTCATGGTTTCACTTCGTGGGTAATTTTTAATTCCTTTCCTTGCCCCATTTTTAGCTAGCACCAGAACTATGAACTCTTCCAATTCCTATTACCTACATTGGGTAATTCTTACTCCTTCGTTCAACTTATATATTTCAATAGTTATTTATTTAATAGATATGTCTTTTCAGGTTTTGGCTTTCTAATTCCCCTTTGGTTTTCATCTTGACTTGTAGGTATTCCAAGGCCCTTTAATTTAGGGTGCAAGTGCATGGCGTACAAAGTTCATTCAACTGTTAATAAATTACAATTTCTACTTTATTCTCTAGGTTGGTTGATTTACCCCCATTTCTCTACCTTTTGGATGTTGATGGACAAATCTATTTCTCTTTCCTAAGTTGGTTTTGTATGGTTGGGTGCAACGAATTAAATGCTATCCCTCATGAATAGGTGTTAGGTCATAGCTTGCACTATGAGAACTTCCACGGTTAGAGTTTCTTTCCTTTATGAACATGGCAATTTATAACCTTCCTCTGTGTTCTATTTTGACATGGTATTTTTTTTACGTTTCCAAGTATTTTCTATATTGTAATTTGAGTTATCTTCTTGAGTATTTCCATAAGGAGAGAGTATGTTTCCTAGGTTGTATTTTTTCTAGTCAATATATATCTATATATATTTCTATATATATAATATATATATATATATATTATATATATATATATATATATATATATTATATATATATATATATATATTATATATATAATATATATCCTTTGGTTGCATATATTCTTGAGCAATTTATTGCTATTGGTATGTATGCAAACTTTCTCTGTTTCTCATTCCCTAGTGTTGGGTTATGCTAAAGTTATCATCCTGCTTGAAGATACTGCCAAGATAAATTACTAGACATAATATTCTAAATGTTTGTTGCTTCGGCACTCCTGTGTGCATATGTATAATTTCTTTCATTAATTTATCTGTTGTTGTTAGTAGAGTAAATGGGATATTATAAATAAATCTCAAATTGATTACAATGCGGTGGTCATTCAATATAAATAACAGTTAATTCAATACATGGTTATCTACTAATATTGGGTATGACTCACCCTCGATTTATAAATTGTGTTGAGTTTTCTATGTATCTTACACTATTATGATGCCTACTATGTTAAGGGCACTGTGTCTCTTCACTATATAAACATGTTACACTAATTTTTATTTTTATTCTACAGGGTTTTAGTGCTTGATTTTCTATTGGGGTGAGGGTTTACCTCGATTCTTCCTAACAAAAACCTAAAGTCTTATATTTCTTCTTATTGGGATTTATTGCTCTTCTACAGTTAAAAATAGAAAGTTATAGCTAATTGTTACTGTCAATGATAACCTAATCTGGAACTTTAGCCTTACCATATGGGTATTGACTTGCAACACAGCACAGTCTAACCTCTCAAACTTACAATCCACTATGCATCCTAAATTTCCCATGTTTACGATAGAAATGTTATCTTTTTCGTTTTTGTTTAATCTAGGTTCATAATGAAATTGTATGCATAAAAGAGAGAAGAAATCCTAGTGATAATGAACTTGTAAATTGATCACTTACATGAGTGAAATATGTTATTCCAATTTTCTATTGACCATTCATTCTTGAATACTTACAACTCCCAGTTTAATTTTAAACTTATAATATATGTGTTTATATACATCAGTTACTTTTCTCATTATAAAATCTTTGCTCGAGGACCACAGATCATTACAATATAGAAAAAAGATATCCGTGGGTCTAAAGCAGAACTATGTTCTATAATTCAAGATACCATTACCTTACAAAGTATTTCACTGATGAAGTTACAAAAATATTTATGTCAAAAACCTTAAAGTAATATTAGTAATCCTCCACCTATAGTCTAACAAAATTATAACAAAGTTGGTCATCGTAGTAACATATCTTTCATGTTATTCTAAATTATCATCGCACAAAATGAAACAATGTCTACTAAATTGAAATGATATAGAAAAATAAATCACAGTCTAATGAGTAAGAAATAAATAAGGCACATTGAAACATGGAACATCATTTTCCTGCCAACCATAGAATTGCTTCTCCTTAATTAACCCCCGATAAGAGATTTATTTTCTAGGCTATTAACAACCTTGTTCATCCTTACAATAGGCATTTTATGGCTTCCTTCCATGTGGGATTTTTCCTCAAGTAGCATCTCGCTTTTATGGTTTCATTTTCAACCAAAATATCTCTTTTATCCCCAATGATGCTTTATTCCAATCCCAGCTTAACATTTATCTCTAGCTAAGCACTTAATGGATATTTCTCTCCCATCTGTTAAGTTTATCCATAATTATTTCTAGAATTCCTATCATGGAAAGGTTGTGATACATGGAATCTCATGTGCAAGTGTTCCTTTTTCAAATGTTTCCAATTTATTACTTATTTGTTAATAAAACGTGTATATAAATAATTATGTCATCATTTCCCATGGCTATCTTTGTCGTCATAGTTTAGTTTTAGCAACAATAAAAATACTAATATTTCCAATAGAGGAGGGTCATAATTATCCCTCCCTTTTATTTACATTATCGTCAGTGTTTTATATTTTAATTACAGTTTGCTGAAATAATGCTATATACTTTCTCTACACCTCCTCTTCAAATTCTGAGGTGAGCTATTCAGGAGTAAAGTTCCTCCACTACACCTTAACCTGAGCAACGACTTGATTCCGAAGCCATATCTCTTTCTTATCTAGAATAGAGAGTAGTTATGCTGGAAAGTCGCCTTCAGGTTCCACTTGTAGCGTTTTCTAGTCAATAATATGAGTATATCATGCACATATTTTTTTAATAAATATACATGAAATACATTATGAACTTTAATGTGAGTAGGAAAAGCTAATTGGTAAGCTACAGGTTGGACACGATCCAGATTTTCAAACAGTCCACAAAACTATGGAGATAATTTTGAACAAGTCCCTATAAGAAGAGTGATTTTCCTGGGTTTCATTCTTAGATATAGATGATCCCTTGTGCATTATTTTCTTATCTGCATTTCTCTTTTATCGATCTTGTACTGATTTAATGTTATTCTGAATTTTGCACACAGTATGTTCCGTTTCCTGCATTAATTCTAGCCTGAAAATCAACAGATCTTCTGATTGACTCCAACAGATGCGTGTATGGAATTTCTTACCATACAAAGCCTCGAAGGGGATAATTTTAATAGAGGTTGGATAGTTGTTATTATATGCAAATTCAGCTAAATGTAAAAATTCCTCCCACTTGGTAGGTTTATCCATCACATACATTTTGAGAATATCCTCCAAAATTTGGTTGAACCTTTTTGGTTTTTCCATCCGTTTCACTATGGTATGTCATACTAAAATTTATCTTAGTACTAATATTTCCAAATAATTCCCTCTAAAAGGTTGAGGTGAATTTGGCATATTAGTCTGATACTATCATTATAGGCACTCCATGCAGTCGAAATTTTTTCTTTGGAGATATATTATAAAATTTTTTTATGCCATAATAGGTTTCCTTACTTGGTATATCCACTTCTACCATAACGGAGTCATGTTGTATTTTTTTCCGTGGTAATCATGTGGTAAATCTAAGGATATTATCCCCCAGTAACATTCAGGAATATGTAGTGGGTTCAACTAACTAGTATGGGGCTAATGTTCGACCTTAACTTGTTGACAGTCTATACATTTGGATAAATATTCTGCCACCTCCTTTTCCATAACTGGCCAAAAGAGAGTTTTTCTCAATGATATGATCATTTTCTAGTATCCTGGATATCTCGCAAATGGCTTCTTATGATACTCATCAAGTATCATCTCTTTAAATTTTGGTACATTGGGTATATATAACTTTCCCCTATAAATCAATAGCTTTTCAGTATTTTATGCGTATTCTGGTACATGAACTTGCTACAAATTTTGTTGCATATCTAAGTATTTTAGACCATTATGTACAAAATTTTTAATTTGCTCAAAGAAATTTGTTTTAATGCTACCGATATTTACTTTCATTAAATTGTAAGCATGCTTGATTAAGGTATCAACTATTTTGTTTTCATTCCCTTTTATGTGTTTGAAATCAAACTCCAATTCATTGAGGAATTCCATCCATCTAGATTGTCTTGCATTGAGGTCTGGCTGACTGAATAAATATTTTACGCTGAAATGATCTATTATTAAAGTGAATTTCTTGCCTAACAGATTATGCCTCCACATTTTCAAGTCATATATAACAATAGCTAGTTCCAAATCATATACACCATAATTTTGTTTATGTTTTTTCAACCTCATTAATTCATATGCTACTATAGAATTATCCTGTGATAGAAATCCTCCCAATCCTTTTGTGCATCCATCCATACATAATTTAAATTCCTTGTTTGGATCTACAAGTTTCAAAATAGGTGCTGTGGTAAGTAAATGTTTTAACTTATCAATTTTTTTTTGGCATTCAACAGTCCATTCAAAATCTACCCCTTTCTTTTGTAGAGAAGTAATAGGATATGATATCTTGGAAAAAATTTCAATAAACTGATGGTAATATCCAACAAGCCCCATAAATGATCGAACAACAACTCAATCTTTGTGTATAGGCTAGTTAACCATGACCTTCACCTTATCGGGGTCATCTACTAACCCTTCCTTCGAGATAACATGCTGAAAATATCAAATTCTAGTTTCATACAAATCACACTTATTAAACCTGGCATACAATTTGTTTTCCCTTAGAGTCTGCAACACTAGCCTTAGGTGCTCCTTATATTCTTCTTTAGTTATAGAATATACTAGGATATCATCAATAAATACTAGTGCAAATTTATCTAGATATTTGCCAAGTACGGTCTTCATTAGACACATGAAAGTTGTCAGGGTATTCGTAAGGAAAAATGGTAATACCACAAACTCATAGTACCCATATCAGGTCATAAATTTTGTTTTATAAATATCCTCATTTTTAATTCTCAGCTGATGATATCCTATCCTTATATCAATTTTAGAAAAGATGGTGGCTCCCCTTACCTGGTGAAATAAATCATCAATTCGAGGTAGGGAATACTTATTTTTGATAGTTATGATTTTTATCTATCAATAATCAATGAAAATTCTAATTGTGCCATCTTTTTTCTTAACGAAAAGTACACATGCTCCCCATGGTGATACACTAGGCCTAATATATCCTTTATTTAGCAACTCCTATAGCTTCACTTTTAGCTCGAACAACTCTAGTGGACTCATCTTGTATGGTGCTTGAGACACTAGGGCTGCACCTGGTACCAGTTCTATGGAAATGTATATATCTCGATGAGGTGGTAAACTAGGAATCTACATTGCAAAAACATCCTTTTATTCATTGATGATTGGGACAATATTCAATTTTAGCTCTCTACTTTTCTATTTACTTTCTTCTGCATGAACCATGAATACTTGGCATCCTTTCTGGTCACTCTTCTTCATTTGCAAGACTATAATTTTCCTATAACCTATATTGGTTTTGGCGCACCTTGAATCATTTGAGATTGTCCCTATGGATTTGCATAAGTCACAGTTTTTAACAGGAAGTTTATAAGCGCTCCTTACTGCTCCAGCCAATCCATTCCAATTAATATATCATAAGACCCAAGGGGAAGCACATTTAAATCTATTGTAGCTAGGTAACGATTTAAATTTAGTTAACATTGTCTTAATCGGCTAGTAACTCTTCTCTTGGTGCCTATTTCCAATTGCACCAGCCAAGTTGTTTTGTATTTTTCAATTTTCAATTTACATTTTCCCACTATTTATGGTCCAACATAACTTAGAATAGTTCTAGGATCAATTAAAATGGAAACATATTGGTTGGTGAGAATACCTTCTAAGTCAATCATTGTAGACCGTTGTTCAACCTGTCTATCCTCCAAGGCTTCTCTTATTCTTGGAATACTCTTGCCAAAGTCATTCACTTTAGTAGCTTCTTGGATAGCTTAATTAACAATAGTAGTAATATTAATTAATAATAATAATCATAATTATAAGCCTTTGACATATATCAACCACATTTACCGATGTGGTTGTGCTAGTTTTAATTTAATACTTTTATTATTATTTTTTCCCACTTCTTTAATAGGAAGGTAAGATAAAACCTTATTTTCAAAAATTTTAAGACGTTATATGATCCATCAAAGACCTTGTGAATCCCAAAGACATGAAATTTTTTTATTCAATCCTCTATTCTTGTGGGACCACCAACTTTGGAGAAACATGTTGTCCCATCAATTAGAGGATTAAAGAGCATGCGGTTGACATAAAATATTACAGGGCTCGCTCCTCAGCTTTTGTGGAAGATGCAGAGAATATCGAACACCACGTTAATATTGAGGATTCCAAGGTATTGCCAAGATTGACCACTTATATCATTGTATGTTTAGGGAGGCCATTGAGATTGAAAAAAAGGTCGAAGACTCTTAATAGATATGATGGTTGGAAGATAAGTCATTGTTGGATCCTCTTTATTTATTCATAAGTTTCATTTATTTAAATGTTAGTTACTTTTATAATTCTATTTATCTTAGTAATTTATTAATTTGATTTGAGTCATTTTTAATTTGTTCTATTTATTATTCTTTGATCTATATATTAATATGATTCATGTATATTGTTTTATTTTCTATTTTTTCTTTTTTGTAATGCTGGGTAGGACCTTCTATTTTATATCTATGAAAGACAAGTTTACATCACATAGATGAGATAGGTGGCCTCAACTTTCCCAATGGGAAACCAAGTCTGTTGGCCACCTATCTGCGTTATATGCCATCCAAAAAATATATAGTTTAAGGTGATCTATCCAAGCTATATATACAACTATATCATGATAAGAGTCTACTTTTCTATCTATCATAAGCACATTAATAAAAGTAAATGCTATCTGCTAAAAACTAAAATATAGTTAGGAACCTGACTATTCCTTTTGATCCTCTAAGGCTGAGTCAACCAAATTCAGGTCTTCAGCTGAGTCTCCTGGTGCATCTACCAACTTGATAATAAAAGGGATATTCCTTTGAATATGATCTAGGCAGATGTCCTTCTTGCACAAATGAAATTGTATGGTCTGTAGGTCCTTCTTGTAGTTTGGCATGTCCAAGAGGGTAATTTCCATCCCCATTGATAGCTACTCCATGGCCTTCCCCATTAGGATCTTCATGAGACAATATAAGTATAGAGTCAGCTTAAATTGAGTTAGTCTTCCCCTCATATTTCTTGGGTCCAGGATTACCTCTCGCCAACCCTCCATTTCCTTTTCTGAGGCTGCCTCCTCTTTTATGTTCCTCCCAATCTTCTAAGATCTTCTGGATGCCTGTATCCATCTCTACCCTATACTCTTTTGCTCCTTCATTGATAAGCCTTTCTATTGGCTTTCTTCAATTTCTGGGTTCTGAGGTGCCTAGGTTAGCTACCCGAGGCTCCTCACTTCCCCTTTTTCCTCGTCCTCATCAACGAGTTGGCCTAGCCATGTCTCACGTTGTGCACAACTATTCACAAAACATTCCGATTAGCTTACATATTATATTTGCCAACCTTTCCACCATTCTATCGCTTCCCCTCTCCTTGCATTTCCTAACACCCCTGTCTCTGCCCTGATGCCCCTCTGCTCACTGCTTTGTTGCCTCTTCTCTACCTAAAGTAACAACACAACTCCCTTACCATGAGCCTCTCTCCCAGAAATAACAACACCACTCCCTTGTCATGCAATAGCCTCTTTTCCTTTTAGGTATTTACCTCTCTCTGCTCTGCTCCCTAGGTTAGAGTCCTTGTGCCGAATTCGCATGACACTTATATCCTTAACCTCTCACCCTTCAAACCATATAATTACTACACTCAATTTATTTCCCTTCTCTCTCCCCAATGGCAACTGCGTGATTCTATTTTCTTTGCCACTTGCAATTGCCCCACCTCTCACTTGCTTATCTCCCTTATCTCCTTCCTGATTGTAAGTTTGTCTCGCTAACTTAATGTCATGTTCTTCCTCATATTCCCATCCCTGGTGGTCCCTCGCATTAACAATTACAGGTTTGACCTCAGTCCCCTTCCCTCCCTGCATGTCTAGTTCTCTCCCTCCTTTATCCCTACCCTCCTCTCTAGTCAGACCTCTCCTTTCCCTTCCATATAAACACACAGGCATCATTTCAATTAACGAATATAGCCAGATAACATACCCAGCCACTTCGAAGGTTTCGTTGTAGGCTTTTGAGCTGAGTTTCCTCATCAGTCCTCTATCTCTCCTTCGCAGCAATACTATCCCCATCACCCTTCATTCCTTTACACTCCCCATCCTTTCTTCTTTGTCCCATCCATCCTCCAATCCTGTCCTTCCCACGTCCATCACTACCCTGGCACTAGCTGACACTTCTCCCTTCCACTATGTACATCATAATGAAGGAGGCCACCACACCCATCGCCATGAGCGTGTGGGTTGCAGTGGGCTGTACCGGTCCTTGCGTTTTCCTGATAGCCATATCTCTCCGACTTCCTCATGCATCCACCCTGATTGGGGGTTCTATTTTTCTTGTTTGACACAAAATGATTTGTTGATTTATTCTTCTTTATCATTATCTCTTCTTATATATTATTCTTAATATTTTGGTAATTTTCATTATTATTTGTTGAATTTAAGATTCTATCATCCATATCAAGTTTTTTTTAGAAGAGTTTTCAGTGGAAATCACATTATAATGCATTTGTCAACGCATTTATGAACCACACTCGTTGGTTTGAAACACATCAAAAAATGTATTATAATGTGATCTCAACCAAAAAATATTCTAAAAAAAACTTCATTATTATTATTATTATTATTATTATTATTATTATTATTATTATTATCATCATTCTTAATCTTAGACTAGCCATTATTTGATCTTAATAATCATTATTAAAATATTAATTTTCATAAACTAATCGTTATATGATCTTTTGGTCTCAACATCACCCTCTATTTAAGGCCATGATCTACATCTTTATCTGGTCCTGATGATGAACCACACACTAGCTAGTTTGAAACACCTTGGCAAAATTTTATCATATATGATTTCTACCGAAAAGACTCTTCTTAATGTAATCTAGATCAGAAAAAATTGAATTAAGAAGTTTCCTATTTTTAAGGATTTTACATTTGACTTTATTATTTCCATACCACATTACTTTTAATTAAATTTTATATGCATAGATATAAATCTCTCTTCTTTTATTTCATCCTTTTAGTGTTAATTTATTTTTTAATTGTTTTTTTAATGGGACTTTTTCTTTTAATTTTCTACTTTTGACTCTTGTTTTTGTTTTAAGGTTCCTTTGTTTAATTTATAAATGCATGAATTAATTGTAAAATATAACTGAAAATTAGAAATAAAAATTTCACTCTTGGGATTAACAATTACATCTCTGCTATTTGTATTTTTTTTTTGAGGTGAGAGGCTCATTCTGCAACCCAATATGAAGCCCATGTGTAAGTATGTCCATGCTTAGCATGGAGTTGACACCTGTCCTTCTTAACATAAAATTTAAATGTTTTCTAAAGAGAAAAACAATGCAGATTATAATAAAAAATAAAAAAGAATATGCTATATGCGTGTTTAATTAGTTGTCCATATGGCCTAATATAATTTCATGTAAAGTAAATAGAAATAAGAAAATAAATAAGATGTTTAAACTTTATATTTTCAAAATATTTTAATATGTGATTTAAATAAACTATTTGAAGACCGTGTTAACTAATTTATGTTCCTATCAACTTCATCTATATTTAAATCTAGAAAAGAAATGTCAAAAGAAAATATTCTAATATTAAAAAAATGTGTTTTAAAAAAAATTATGTTAGAAACACTATGTTCCTATCAACTTCATATATATTTATATATAGAAAATAAATATCAAAAGAAAATATTTTATTATGCTCCTGCCAATAACCTGCAAAAACCTTGGCCTCTAACAATCTTTGCTAGCTTGATTTCTAGGTCATATTCTTGAAGTGTTGTTACCCAATTTGCCCTTTTTTCTCCCAATTCTCTTTGGATTAATAGTTGCCTTACTGAAGAGAAAGGGACTATAACTTTTGTATGGGCTTTTAAAAGGAAGGGTCTGTAATGTTTAACAACTTTATATACAACAAAGGGTTGTTTTTCTACTTCGGAGTAGTTTAGTTCTGCATCTTGAGGATTTGAAATGTAGAATGAAATGGGTGCTTCCAACATGTGATTGTTGATCTGTGTGAATACTGCATCATAAGAGAAATCGGATGCGTTGGTATACAATGTAAAATGATTAGAAAATTTTGGAGTATTTAGAGTGGGGGCATTGATTATTGATTGTTTGATTAATTCAAACGCTTCCTTTTCTGACAATCCCCATCTAAAGACTGAATTTTTCTTAATCATAGTTTGAAGTGGTAAAATGATTTGAGAAAAGTATGGAACGAATCTCTTAACAAAATTGATTTGGCCTAAAAATGACTGCATGGATTTCTTATTGTGAGGGAATGGGATTTCAGAGATTTCTTTGATCCTATTGGGATCGATATAAATGTCATCTTTAGAAACAATAAAGCCTAGGAGTTTGCCTTGATCAAGAGTGAAAAAGGATTTCTTAGGGTTAAGAGAAATACCATATTTCTTACAGCGTTGAAAGATTTGATTTAAATCATGCAAGTGATTGGATCTCTCTTTAGAAAATACAGTAATGTCATCTAAATAGACGACTAATGTTCTATTAACTAACCCTTTGAAAGTGATATCCATTGCTCTTTGGAAAGTAGCTCCTGCATTAATAAGTCAGAAAGGCATCTTCTGACATGCATACGTTCCCCATTTTATTCTGAATGTGGTTTTGAGTCGATCATTAGGATGAACCAAAATTTGATTATATCCTGAAAAACCGTCCAAAAAGGACATTAACTCTGAGCCTGTGACTGATTGGAGTATCTGCTTCATAGTGGGTAATGGGAAGTTATCCTTTAAACTTGTCTTATTTAAATTTCTGAAATCAATACAAATCCTTATGTCGCCATTTTTCTTTTTGACTGGTACGATATTGGAGACCCAGTTTGACTGTCGAACGGGAAAAATAATCTTAGCTTTTAAGAGTTTATTGAGTTCCGATTTTATTTGACCCTCTAAGTTTGGATGTATTTTTCTCAACTTTTGTTGAACTGGTTTCTGTTCGGGAAGCATCAGAATAGTGTGTTGGATAATAGATGTATCATATGTCTTGAGATCATCGTATTTCCAAGCGAAAACATGTTTATTTTTGCATAACAGTCTAATGAATGCTTCCTTTTCCTCCATGGAAAGTCCTAATCCTAAATTAATGTTTTGAGGATTTTGTTCGATGCCAAGGTTTATCAATTCAAACTTTAAGGTAGAGCTCTGGAGCTTTGTATTAGACACAGGTTTAAACCTGTCTTTAATGTCGTAAAGATACTCAAGCTTCACCACTCGTTTTGGGATTGAGTTTTCCTCATGTTTATCTCGCATTTGAATATCGTGCTCATCTTCCTCGATGATTTTATTATCATAATATTTTTTGGAGATCAGAAATTGTAAAATGTCTTCATCGTGGTTGAATACTATCCAATTGGTTACATTGTCACGAATGGATGGCCTAAAAAGAAATTCTACTAAAAACCTATCTGGGCTATAGTCTTCGGAAGGGAGTAGCTTGGAAGCGACATTGGCTAGCAAGTCGGCTGCTGAATTTTGCGACCTGGGAATGGAAGAAATATTGAATGCTAAAAAATGGGAAGTGAGCTCTTGTACTAGCGATTGATAATGTTTGAAATGGTTCAAAAGACAATGAATTGTATTCCTTACCTGTTTAACAATAATCTCAGAATCTGCAAAGACCTTCAAGTATTGGAATTTGAGGCCGATTGCTTTATATAGTCCTTGGACTAATCCTTCGTACTCAGCTGTGTTATTGGTGCATTCAAACTCTAACCTACAGGACAACATTGTTTTTTCTCCTTGCCGGCTAACCAAAATACATCATGCTCTTGATCCTTCACTAGACTTGGATCCATCAAAATATAAAGAACAAAATAAAGAATTATCTACAGTCTCACTTACAAAATTCTCAGTAGCATTAACACATTTAGACCTGTTGGTCTGCGAAAAATTTTCAATTTGCGATGCGAAATTGTTAACTAAGAAAGGAGATGGTTGGGCAATATAATTGCCGAAAAATGACTCAGAAGAATAATTCCCTAAGATATTGTTGTTGAATGCAATTGGTTGATTTTCTTGTTCAAATTATGTAACAGTGTGAGTCATATGTTTCTCCCGATCAATCTTTATTGGATTGGGCTTGCCCTTATAGGGGAGCCACATATGGGACCAATCGGTGGAGATATACCCATGGAGCTTTTCTGACCAATCCCTGCTTAAAATCTACCCATAGAATTCAGGTATATCGGCGACTAGGATATCAATCCTTCGGACTATTCGTGGATCTGCCGATAACCTGATCGTTACAGAGTTTATTTCCCCTAGAAATTGAACTTTAGTTCTATCTAACTGCACAATGTGAATAGAAGATTTCTGGGGTTCTATATTCAGTTTAGAACAAACTGAAGCAGGAATTATATTAGATGATGCCCCAGAATCAATTAAGCAGTTATGTAGATTTCAATTGTAAATTTCATATGTTAAGAGGAAAGGAGGGGTATGGGAATTTGATCTATCTCTAATCAGAATTGTATCAGTTACCTCAACTCTATCGGAAGGTGGTTGTCCTGAGTCGCTTGCAGCGTTAGTACTGGAAAGAGGTGAAGAAGGGACAACATTAAGTTCTTTGAGAAGTAATTTTTGTTGATGCTTTAATTTACTAAGCTCAAACATGGTGATGTTTTCCTTAGTTTTCTTCATGTCATCGACAATATTATAGTCCATCGAATCAGAAACTATCAATGTCTTAGATGACGAAGGTGTATTGGAGGATGATGACTGATTCTGAGATACTGTCGCGACTGGCTCCCTCGCGGCTACCCTTTCTTTTGCAGTATTAGTACCATCACTCCTTTTCTTTGAATTGGCTTGAACAGGTTCAAGAGTAGCTTTACTCCTTGTAGTGACAGGAAAGGCTTCTTGCTCAGCGTCAGTATCGGAATTAGGGAGTATGAAGTCCCACATCCCGTGACATTCAACTACTTCCTCTTCTTCTTCTTCGGATGGTGCAATTGTTTCTTCTTCTTTTTCTTCCTCAGGATCTGAATCTGTGTAAGATATGACATTTGGAGGCTTGGACTCGGGCTTTTTGAAATTCCTATATGGTTTCTTTGTTGAGGACTCTGATACTTGTTTCTTAATCTCAACCATTTTGTTTGACATGGTTTTAAGGACTTTTTGAAGGCCCTCCATGTCATATGGATCCTTAGTGATCTTTTTATTCGAATCATCTTTAAAGTACACTTTTTTGGATTTTCATTCTTCCAGGGCAGTTTTCTTTTCTAAGGTGATTACACTTTTTTCAACAGCGAGGGCTTCCTTCATGTTTTCGGCGAATGTAGGCTGTTTATCCCTATCTAGAAAATGGCTATGTTTGAGGCTAAGGCAATGATATACCACTCGCTTCTAACTTGTTCGCTTGGCTTATCATCGGTGGGGATTTTGTTCAAGAGTTTATTAAATTGGGAGTTAAACTCCTTAATGGGTTCTCTTGACTCGATCCTTAAATTGGAAAGGTCATGGACAAGTGTAGCCAAGGATCTATCATCGCCATATTTGGTGAGGAACTGTTCCTGGAAGATATTCCAACTCGTGATGGACCTAGAGGGCAAGGAAAAATACCAAGACCCTGCTGATCCTTGTAGTGTATAGGGAAACAATCTAACTACCACATCTTCTTCAGTCACTCCCTTCAAATCGACTGACAACATAAAATTATTTATGTGTTCTTTTGCTCACGTTCCAGCATCTGGATTGAATTTTGGTAGCAATTTTTCTGGATAATTGGGTAACAGATGTAAAGGTGTAGGCATGGTGGTTGCACCAGGACTTCTCCATGGTCTTTGAGCCATTTTAGGAGTACCAACGATTGCCTGTCGTGTTCCAGGTGCTTGAGGGGGAGGTGGAAGTGAAGACTGAAAAGATTGTGATGTTTGAGATGAAGTCCCTTGGTGAACAACAATATGTAGTGGTGAAGTGGGTGTCTGACTTCGCACAGGTGATGATGAAATGGAAGATGATGGAGAAAAGGTTTCGCTACCAGAACCTTCAGCGATGTTTTTAATCCTTTTCCTTTTGGGAAAAGGAAACTCAGGTGGTTCAATACATAGTTTTTCGCTTCGGATTCTGGTAAGCTGAGGAGGTAAGTGGAATTGCGAAGTCTGATTGCCTTGTGATACTTCAGATCTAGGAGGCGAAATTGAGAAGCCTTGAAGTTTCTGGATGATGGATTGAACTTCAGGGGACTCCGGACTTAAGTGTTCTGAAGTATGATGTAATTGAGCAATAGTGGTTGATTCTTCCTCGTCTCATCTGGATACTGGTGATCTAGGATGCGAACGAGAGGTCCGAGGAGAGGTGGAGGGTGAATTACTCTTTGAATGGTTTGTAGGTGTAGACTTACTCACCATTCATAGCGGATGGCCCTCCTTCTAGTGCCAGAAATGTTGATGCTTCGAAAATTGCTGCAACAACATTGGGGGATAACCACCCGGTCCGGACCTTAGTATAGCTCCTTTTCCATTTGGGATGGTGGCTCCGACTGGATATAACGGGACCAGTTTCCTGATAATGAATAAAAGGGATGGATGAGTGATGAGTTGCATGTTCTAATGATATGCAGATAGCTTATTCTATCAACAAAAACATGAAAACTAATACTAATCCCGGGAACAACTATTCATTTGAAATGCAGCGTTTAATAATCCTTATTTATTAACAGGCATATAGATGACTCTGTAAAATAAACACAGATATTCAATCATTTAAAGATTACTTTGTCCAAATAGTCAAACAAAGCGATTAACACAAATTACTGCATTGATCATTTATATCATCGATACATATATGATTGAAAGAAAAGCAAACAGCCAATAATGGGATGCATAAAGGATGCTGTTAAAACACATATATATAAGCAATAATAGCGAGAGTGATCAAATGACAATTCACATAACATGAATGAGTTCAGACACAGATAATAGTACCATATGAGCTGCTAATCAATCCAGAATATCAATCGCTATTTGAAATTCTTTCTTCAACAAAGAAATGTTTTAAGACAAAGACAGTAGTGCACATTTGTATAAAAACCTTCCTTATCAAAATCAGAATAATTGGTCCAGTTTCATAAAAGAATATCCCTAAAGTACAATAGTGCAACTTCAGGGTTTAATCATATACAAAACTTTACGACCCTTTCTAAATGCATGAAAGGGTCTATAAATACTACTAAACTAAAAAATCTATGAAACAAAATCCTACTAAATTGGCATCAATTAATGCTATCTATCTTCTTGGGGGCGATCTGGCAGTCGGCGATGTGAATCATGACTCAGGCTGCTTGCCTTTAAACTTGAACTGGCTTATCGCAAGCATTGGCTCCACTTCGGGTGGTCTGTTGAGGTGCAAGCTGAGTTGGGCAGCAAAGGTGGCATCCTCAATATCAGGTATAATATATCCGGTTGCATCTGTGAGGCATTTGAGGGCGGCTCTCTGGTTGTGCGGCTTAATTAAGAAGAACCAATAGGCATCCCATGTCAAACTGTTGATCCCAACGATTAACCTTCCATTTTTCTCCAGCTTTGGGTAGCATGAATGCTCCAACATCTTTGTTGTTATTAATTGGCCTGGAGTACATTGGGAAATCATGTTAGACAAATAAAGAGTATTATTTACGAATTCAACCAAATTACTAGTGGTTTCCTTGCATCTTAAAATTGCTCTTTCTGCCTTCATTAACTGTGATTCACATTCTGTGAATAATATTTCCTTATGTGATTCCAGAATCCTTGGTAGGTTAGCTGCCTGTCCCTGATCAGAATCTTGCCATTCCAGAAAATTTGTTAATGTTTCTTCGGCCTGATCCAAATCTGTCCTTGCCTTTTCTACTTTTTCGCTTATGGATGCCACTAAGTCGCACAATGGCTATGCCTGGGTAATTTGTTGACACAAGAGCTTCATTTGATTTATCAATGCTTTATTTAATTGAAACGCCTCCGCTTTAAACTCATCTAGCTGAGGGAGCTTTTTCATTTGCTCAATTTGAGCTGATAATTGAGCAATTTGCTCATCTTTGGATTTTAACATTCCCTTAGTTGGTATTTTTAATTGCGCCAATGCTGTCGATCGCTCCTTTTGCTTTTGGATTGCGCTATCGTCAATCCTCTATTTTTCTTCTTGCAATTGCTTAGTCAGCTGATTATTATTTTGTTGTTGTACTAGCAATTGTTGTTCTACCTGCTCTGCCTTCTGCTGTGCTTCCGATAATTGAGCCTGTAGCAAAAATATATCTTGATCTTTTTCCTTTAATAGACTGCTCACCTCTGATGCTTTGTCTATTGTCGCCACCGAATAGGCTCCAGCATATTGCGATAACTTTGTCAGGTCATCGAAGGGGTCAAATTCTTCTTAATTGTCCATTACTGTTAATTCAGGGAATAAAGAAGGTTCATCAACCCTTCTCCTCTTCCTCTATAGTTTCACTATAGCTTTATGCTTAGGGCTATAGAAGACATCCAAGGGAGGAATCTCTTCTATCTGAAAAATGATTTCGCCTGATGGGTCTTTTGGAATTATTTCCGTTTCTTTTATTTTGGGTGGGTCATTGGTTTTGCCCGAAACCTGCTTTGATGTCGCTTCCTGTGTATCACCCTCTTTTGAAACCTCATCATCTTTAGAGCATTGTAGATTGCCGATGATTGAATTGAATTGCTACCATTCCTGGAGCAATTTCGGATCAATCTGTGTATCATCATTAACTTTTGAACCGCTCTCTTCTTGAGTTTTCGCCTGGGTTTCTTCCTGTCTCTGCAAGTTCGCCTGGATTTCTTCCTGCCTCTGGTCATGCACTTCCTCCTGCTGCTTTGATGTAATATGAGGTTCTTTATCACGTCACTACTCAGGCTCGCTTGATTTTGTTGTTGGAGTAGTTGCTAACAGGTCTAGATGCAGAGTTTGCAACCTCTGCTCTCTAAGTCTGTTAAATTCGACCAGCCCCTCATCGTTGTATTCATTTATGGTGAGCGATTTAACTTGATATAGCGATTCAGCCGATGCGAACAAATCTTCAAATCTGTCTTCTTTGTGCTCGAATTTGGCCAATTTGGCCTGGTCGAGTGCATTGTAGGCGATGTTTTTCGGATCGAATCGCCTGCTTCGTAGAGTTGCAAGGGTTAGCGAATTTATTTTCTCAGCTTCCTTCTCTGCATGTTTGAGATCATGCAGAGTGTAGATACCAATTTGCAAAGGAAAGGAGGGCCAGACATGCTTCTTTTCTTTTTTAAAAGTTTGAGTAACCCCATTAGCGTTGATCTGATAGGCTATTTCCCTGGCGAGTAATTTATCAGGGATGTATAGAGGAAGCACATGGGGCTTGGCTTGACTGCCAAAAAATCTGATATAGGTGAACTTTTCTTCTCCAAACCAACTCCCTACGGCAGTTAAATCCACCCCTGCTTGGTCAAAAATCTTAGGGGCAAGCTTATTGAAAATGGAATAATGAATAGGCAACATGAAACCGTTGCAGATTTGATACAAATGGTGTTTGTAGTTGGTCTTCCACAACTTTTGATGATATATGTGGACGGGTGCGGGGTCTTGCGACATCCACCTCCATCTGAGCACAAGAAATTCAGAATTAAAACATAAAACATCTAATACATAGGCAATATAGTAAAATGGCGCAGTGAACCTCTCAGTGACGCAAGAGTTGAATCTGAAATTAAGAATGGTAGTTGCTAGCTTATCGGATAGTATATCCGCCCAATCCATTATTTCGCCACTACATGCCACCTCCATTAAGGGGACCATTTCTATGGTAAAATTGGCGGAATCATGTAATCCCCATAGTCTGCACATCATAATCCCAACATAGCAATAAGGAGAATATAGGGAATCGACCGAGTACTTACCCGAAGATTCGTGCTTGTGCTTTGCTGGATTTTGTCTCCAACCTCGAATGGGTTTGGACTCAGTCTCATTTTCAGCTCGAAATTTCTCCAGGAATGTCGTGTTATACTTCTTCTCTTCCACCGGAAAATGATACATTTGCCTTAGATCCTCGGCTCGAAAAGAACCGAAAATCCTCCCATCTATAGTGCTGAATGTTCTATCGGTAATTGGGATTTCTTGAATCGCCCATATTACCACATCTGTATATGGGATAATTTACTCCCGGGCCACTATTCTATGAAGAAAGGAGTTGGCTAAATCACTCAGATTAGCCTCGGATTTAATGGTGCTGTCAGAAGAAACTTGTATCCCTGTCACCCTCGGGTCTTCAGCGTCAATTAGGTTATATGTGCCTTTCCAAGTAGCTCTGGTAAGTCCCAGGCACGTAGTGTCTGATATAAGCCCTTTCTTTTTATTGCCTGGATCAACAACAAGTTGCCCTGCGGCCGGCGAAGCGGAAGGCATTGTGGTATTCTTGGACTTCTTTCCCATTCTGCTCAAATCTGCTTCTACGGGAGAATTCTGCACAGAGAGAACGATAGGCGTAATACACGAAATAATAACATAAATCAAATAGACTGTATATATATATATATTATATATATATATATATATATATATATATATATATATATATTGATAAATTCATGGTGATCGATTGACTTAAGATGGCTTCGAATCAAATCTGTAAACAGATCGCAAGCTTGTTGTTTTCATTAAATGGCTGTTAAGGCCTGTCAATCTCATCAATACCAGTCAATTCGATTAATGGCCGAATGATTTATTTGAAGCGTTCCTTGGGCGATTTGGCGGTTGAGTGCGGATGAGCAGATTTTCAAAAGATAGTGCCTTAATTACGAATAAATCGTTTTAAACTGCCTTTATGGTTTTCTTTGAAAACTGCATTTTTGCCTTTATCGCAATCAGGCGTCGGGGAAAATCATAAGTCATTGTTTTGGTTCCATTCGGAATCCTCGATCGCTGATAGCGATATCGCATTGTGTCAGGAGTAGCGAGTGGGGCGGTTAATAAGGCGTGCATAGTCGATTGCTGATTGCCGATAGCGATATCGCATCGCATCGAGGTAAGAGGGAGCTTTATTGCGTTTAATTCATTACCGCCGATATCCGATAGCGATATCGCATCGCATCAGGGCAAGAGGGATTTGATTACATCAACTCTTTTATTGCCGATATCTGATAGCGATTTCACATCGGAACAAACCAATATGTCCTCAAGTTGTGTTCCCTTGGTCATTGCGATATGCGATCGCTTTATCGCAATGACAAAAGATTAATCGTTTTATGTTAAGGCTTTTGATTGATTTATGGAAAAGGCTTTTTGGTAATGTTTTATTTTATTTCTTCGGGCCTTTTAGAATAGAACTAAATTGATACCAATTAAAAAGAAAATTGAAAAGGGACCCATTTCATATTATGGTTTTGAGATAATATTGATATGAAATGGGGGGTTTTTCTCCCCACAATTTGTCCTGATGATGAGTCTAGTTTCAGACTCGAAACGTCGACTACAAAACATGAACACTGTGGAAAATCCGAACTTCATTCAAAAATCACACCACAGTAATCTGCAAACTAAAATGGGGGGTTGTTGTAGGGCACAACAAGTTCCTAATGAAGGTTTTAGGGCTCTACCTCTTTTCGATTTTTGGCTTAAAATAATGAGGGTTTTCACTACTAACTCTTTTCGCTTGAACCCATTTCCAATGAAGAATTGAACCTTCATTTGTTTTGCAAGCATGCAACATATCATGACCATTACTCTGTTCTAGGAAAGACCCTAATGCATTCAAGAAAATTAGATTTGTATATGTAATTGAATGAGGGTTTCACCTCTGTGAAACTCACAATCTTTCGCACTCTGTTTTACTGGTATGCAATCCATTTAGGTGGTTTAATTACTCGGTTTGCGGTGATTCAATTCAAAGGAGCTTACCAAATATCAGTTTATCTCCAAGTTGGAGTTGTTCTCTTCATTATGATTCCGGGTTGAATTGTTTTAAGGTTTTGGATGGGGTTCTCCATTTTAGGCGATCTTATATTATGGGTTACTGCCATAGTTTAATTAACTTAGATTTTTGGTTGGTCAGAAAGCTCTGTTTGTCAAGACATTTTCCTTCTTTAAAATGTGAGGTTGGAATAACAATTATTATGCTCGGCTATTGCCCGCAGTGGTACTAAGAATCTATTCTCAGTTTTCCTATGGATTGAATTGTAATATTTTCCTCTTTCAAGATAAAGAGACTGGGCATGCCTTCCAAGGGCTATCCTGTAAAATTCAATTTTCAGGGTTTTCTCTATACATGAAATGTTTTTCCGGTTTATTCAAGTTATTCAAATGTTGATTCATTCTCGTTATTCTCTGTGTATCAGTTTTCTGAATTTTGTTTTTGACAGAGATATTGTGTCAATTCTATATAATAATCTTATGATAGTGTTTCAATCAGTTTCATACCACTTGTTATATGATCGTTAAAGGCCAGAATGAAAGGAAATGCACTTCCATTCAGTGTCTATCTCATATTTGTTGTATGTTAGTCTTCATTTCTACTATACTCTACCATATTGTTCTTCTAGTCGGAAAACTATCTATACTTTCTGTTATTTATATGACAAGTTACATGTACCATTTGTTCTAAGATATGTATGATTGTATATCAATATATGTTAATCATGCTACACTAGAAGTTATTTCATTTCCTATTCTGCAATAATAATTATTCGGTACTTAAATAGCTTATCCGTTCTTCATTGGTCTTTTAACTAGATTCAGGGCAATGAGTTCGATAGTAAACTCTCTGTTCTACTTAACTGTTTACCTGTAGTTATCATAAAAATGATCTATAATGCAACTTACAGTTTCTGCACTAATAATCTGTTAGTTCTATAGTCAAGTAATTATTATTCACAAGATATTAATAAATTTTTAGAGGTCTACTACCTTACTTTATTTGTTATGTTGTAATAGAACACGTATTTGAAAGGTCTCACCTCCCAACCACGAGTCTAAAAATCACGTCCAGACTCTCCCCCAAGCACCTTCTATCTTTCACACTAGACTTTATCCAGTAATAGTCAGTACAGTTGCCTGAGGGCTTCTTTGGTGACTATTTTGAGAAACCTTCCTACTGGTCCTTTTTCCTAGTTCTGCGATGGTCCTTTTTGCCTCTCTTACCCTCTCTACATTTCCTTTCTCAGGCAGAGGGTAACTATTTCTTCATAACTATTTCTTTTAAATAACAAAATAGTTTTTAGTCTTGTTAAAGTAGTGTTATTAAAATTTAGGTAATCTCAATGTATGGATATGGTAATCCAATTTCAGTCAGTTAACATTTAACATCACAATGTAATAAAATTTACAAAATCATTGACTAAAAATCAACTTAGTAGTCTCAATAGTTTTTTATGCAACTTTAGGTGTTACATATGCCCCCCGATATGAGGAACACCATCCCTGGTGTTCTCTCTAATATCATAAAATAATGTTGGATAAACTTTCCACATAACTTCCTCATCTTCCCAAGTGGTGTCTTTTGGGCCAAAGTGCTTCCATTGCACTTTAAACTGGGTGATGGCATGCTTCCGCAAGTTGGTTTCCCACTGATCAAGAATACAAAGACGTTTTGCGAAAAACTCTCCTTCCGGTTCGACCTGCACCTTAAAGACAATTTTCAGTTACTTCTGTGAAACACCAATATATATATATATATATATATATATATATATATATAATAATATATATATATATTTTAGTCTTATACCCATTATTGTTTACCAGAATATTTTCCCAATCAATAATGTGTTGAGGGTTATACACATATTTTTTTAGTAACGATACGTGGAATACATTGTGAACCCGAATGTGGCTTGGTAGCGTAAGCTTATGGGCCATGGGTCCAGTTCGTTCCAGGACATTAAAGGGGCCATAGTATCGGGGTGCTAATTTAGCACAACCCTGCCATGTAAGGAACTATTTCGAGGCTTCACTTTTAGATAAACATAATCTCCCAGTCAAAATTCCCTGAACATCCTCTTTTTATCTACATACATCTTCTGTCTATCCTAGGCTACCCTTAAATTTTGTCAAACTTTCTTAATAGCCTCCTCCAGTTTTCCTAATATATCAGGACCTAGTGTTACCTTATTAACTTGATTGTCTAATATATGGGTACTTTGCACCCTCTCCCCTACAACACCTCAAAGGGGCTCATGCCTAGGGATTCATGATGTCCATTATTATCTGCAAACTCCACCAGATTGCCACATCATGAACATGCATAATCCTCCCACTTATGTGGTTGTTGCATCACGAACATGCATAGCATGTATTCCAACACCTGATTTACCCATTCAGTTTGTCCATCTATTTGGAGGTGGTAAGCGGTACTAAATTGGAGCTGAGTACCTAACCCCAAGAAAAGATTCTTCTAGAAGGTGGATGTAAATTTCACATCCCTATCTGAAATCACCACTTTGGGTATCCTACATAAATGAAAAATTGATTTCATAAAATTTTCTGCGATTTCCACGATTTTGTATGCGGACATCATAGGTATGAAGTGAGTTGTCTTACTTAATTTGTCTACTACCACCATAATGGAATCATGTTGCTTCCTTGTACGGGGTAAACCGGTGATGAAGTATAAAAATATGGTCTCCCATTTACATTCTAGAATGGATAGTGGCTTCAACAATCCCTCGGGATGTTGGTGTTCAGCCTTCACCAGCTAACACTCTAAACATTTGGACAAATATTCTACAATGTATTCCTCAATCCGGGCCAAAAGTAACCCTTTTTGATGGCTGAAAATATTTTTTGATAGCCTAGGTGACCAGCATAATGTTTCCTATGAAACTCATCCATAATTAATAGTTTAACCAGGTTTTGGACAGGAATGTAAATTTTTTCCTTAAAATTAAGGAGATTATCGGAATTTATTGCGAATTCTGATATTTTCTTTTTAAACAAGGCTTCTTTTGTTTGTCTCCAAAGGAAACTATACTCTGGGTCTCTATTTGCTACCTCCTTAATGATTTTGAGAATATTTGAACTCACTTGGCTCATTTGAACCTCATAGATACAATGTAACTTTCTACCCAAACCGTTGGCCACACGGTTTTCCTTTCCTTTTAAATGTTTCATCTCAAAATTGAATTCACTTAAGAAGGTCATCCATTTGGCTTGTTGGGTGTTAAAGCCAAACTGGTTGAAGAAATTTGTAAGACTGCTATGATTTGTTAGCAGCAAAAATTTCTTCCCCAGTAGGTAATGACGCCACATTTTAAGTTCATGCACTACTACTGTTAATTCGAGATCATAAGTTGAGTATCACTGTTCATACTCCTTCAATTTTTGAGATTCATAAGAAGTCCTTCCTATGTCATCACTCCACCAACACCCTCTTTGCTTGCATCTATGCAGACCATGAAAGACTTTTCCAGATCTGCCACTTTTAACAGCGGTGTGGTGGTGAGCAGATTCTTTAGTTTCTCAAAGCTTTGCTGACACACTGTTTTCCAATGAAAAGCTCGTCCCTTTTTCTATAAGGATGTCATCGAAAAGGAGATCCTTCAGAACCCCTCAATGAATATACGATAGTATCAGGCTAATCCCAGGAATGATCTGATATCAATTACATTCTTTGGGGCTTTCCATTCCATGATTGTTTTGATATTTTCTGGGTCTATTGCAATGCCATCTATTGATATAACGTGACCCAAGTACTGGATTTTACCTTTCAAAAATCGCACTTGTTGAATTTAGAATACAACTGATTTTTCGTTAATGTCTGCAATACTATTTTCAGATGTTCTTTATGCTCGTCGTGATTCTTAGAGTATATTAAAATATCATCTATAAATATTAACACAAATTTATCTAGGTAGGGCTGGAAAATACCATGCATCATGCTCATAAATGTGGCTCGGACATTTGTGAGGCCCAAAGGTAGCACCATGAACTCGTAATGACCATAGCGAGTACAGAATGATGTTTCGTAAATGTCTTCATCTTTTATTCTTATCTGATGGTAAATGGATCTTAAATCAATCTTTCAGAATACCTTAGCCCCCTGTACTTGATCAAATAGATCATCGATACGTGGTAAAGGATACTTATTCTTGATGGTTAATTTGTTTAATTATCGATAATCGATGCATAGTCTCAGTGTCCCATCCTTTTTCTGTATGAATAAAACATGGGTTCCCCAAGGGACACACTAGAACGAATGTACTTTTCATCTAGGAGTTCCTGGAGTTGCATCTTGAGTTTTGTTAACTTAGGTATGCTCATACGATAAGGAGCTCTACATATAGGAGCTACACGTGGAATTAACTCAATAGTGAAATCAATATTTCACTTTGGGGACAAACCTGGAATGGATTATGGGAATACATCCACAAATTCTTGAATGACAAGAATATTTTCCAGCGAAGTCATCTTATTTTTAATGTTTTAAAATCGCACCTGAACAACATATATTTGCAAACCTTTCCTAATACATTTTCCTAACTAATTAGCTGTAATAGGATATAACTTGGTGTTGGTTTTTATTCCTTGTAGTTCCTTCCTTTAACCTGATTCTAAAATAAAACTTAGAGTTTTCTATTTACAGTCCACTAGGGACCAACATTTTTCCAGCCAATCCATTCCAATTAAAATGTAATAAGAACGTAAAGGAAGTATGTGAAGGTCAACATAAATAGGCTCCCTTGAAATTGTTAAAGGATAACTCTCTATATTTCCATTAACCCTTCTTTCTGTCCTAGTGGATAATTGAACCAGCCAAGGTTTTGAGAATTTATTGCTTGGTAGTTGACACTTTTCTACCACCTAAGGACTAACATAGCTTAAGCTAGCACCTGGATCAAATAAAAAAAAGATATGTTACTTAGCGATCATACCTTCACATTCGATCATTGTGGGCTGGAATTCGACCTGATGATCATCCAAGGCAACATTAAGTCTGGGTATCCTCCGTGCTACCTCTCCAATTGTGGAGGCTTCTAGCCTGGTGCGGAAATTTTTTGTAATAATGAGGTTCTTCGCATCCCCAACATTGTAGTGGTAGTTTTGGTCGCTGATCATTGACATATTTAGTGACACCTTCTTCTAGTATACTCTCCTAATATGCATGTTTGGGCATATTCCTAGATGGGAACCTATTGAAAGTCCTTTGATGTGCACTCCTATTGTTACCAGTTTTTCAATGTGTGTTTGGAATTAAATTCCTACTTTTCGTGCTCAACCCCGCTTTTGGCCCTTCGTTCTTCTATTTCATTTACTGATAACAAATGCGAGATTTCTGTACAGCATCATCCATGGTTTTGGGGTAGTCAAATTCCAGTATTTCCTTCGTAAAGTTTGGTAAAATGTTGATAAAGTGCTCAATTTTGGCCTTCTCTTCTTACATGTAAGGAACAGAGCATAGAAAAATTGTGAACCTATCCACATACTCATGCATGGTTAAGATTCCCAATCTTAGCTCATGGAATTCCTTCACTTTTTCATATAATAATGCTCTATTAAATACTTTTCATTAAAATGTTTTCGAAACTCATTCCATGTAACCTGTTCGTCATCAATTTTCCTCATTGCCTTGATCTCCTCCCATAAGAGAGTCACTTTTCCACTTAGTTTATAAACTTCCAACCGTGCTTTCAGTTTGTTAGTGTATTCATAGATTTGAAAGTATTTTCCCATATCAATTAACTAGGCTTCCACTGCCTCTTCAGATTATACCTCAAAAAGAGAGGACTTGATTTTTTAAATTCGCCTTGTAGTTCTGACTTTTGTTCAGGCTTTTGTCTTTTGGTTTTATGCTGGTCAAAGACATTATCTGAGCATCTCTCATCGTCTTCCTTATGTTTTTCAATTGATTCAACATGTTCCTCTCCATGCTGGGCGAAAAGGGTCTTTCCCTGGTCTTCTACACTGGGGTGTGGATGATGCTAATTATATCAATCGGATAGAATCCTTAGAATTCTTTCATGTTCTAAACGTATCCATTCATTATCTGTTCTTAAATTGGTTATTTCTGCATGCAGTTGTTGGACAGTTTCAAGTAACACTGCATTAGCTTGTCGAGTTTCTTTGCCCAGCTATATCCAAATGTTCGGATTAGCATTCACATAAGTTGTTTTGGGTGACTCAAGTGGTCTGATGCTCCTTTTCATTCTAACTCTCTTCTTTTGTTGGTGTGTTCCTTATCTATTTATTTGTGTTCAAACATAAGTTATTTTAGTTTTTAAAAAAAGGGACACAGGTTTTCAATACCCATCCATTCCCAAAGGGTCTCAGTGTATGAAACTTGGCTTTGATACCATTTGTAACACCTAACCATAACTTCTAAAAATTACATATAAAAAAAATATCATTTCTGCTAAAATACAAACAATAGTCTATGCAAATGGTGGTGATAATGAGCCCATATACATGCTAATAAACATTTTTATCATATGGTTCGTGGATAGTTCTGATGATGGCTTTCATTTTACACTTTTCGAGTGAACATAAATGTACATTCAATATACAGGATTGGAGATCTACCGAGAATCCTCCGGGCTTACTGTGCACATTTATTCCAGTGGTACCTTACTATATTGGCACTTGACTTTGGTAACACACGATGTGCAAAGGTTCAATGGTTTAATACACTTTTCCGTTCATTCTAGCTGCTTTGCTCCTCCATTGTTGATCTTGAGCCTTCGATCGAATAGTGAGAGTTTGTTAGGGTTTATACCTCTAACTGATTCCTCGCACCTGAACTCTGGGAACTTCATTGTTGCACTTTTTCATTCATTTTCTACTGCTTTGCAATGTGAAACTTCCCACCGGTTATAGTTTGTGTTAATCATTTAGCTAGTGAGGGCAACAGAATGCCCAGAGAATGTATACCCTACCGTGAAACCCAATTAATGAGGTTCTCATTTCTCACGTTCAAGGTTTAGTTTTGTTTCAAGATTTTAGTTCAATTTCTTGTTAAAAACTTTCTCTATAAAATAAGCATGGCCCAAGAGGCTTTGGCGATGACAGGAGGATGAAAGCATCAAGAATTAATCTAACGAGGTAAGGTTCCTAATGAAGGTTTTAGGGTGCTACCTATTTTTGATTTTTGGCTTAAAAGAATGAGGGTTTTCACCTCTCACTCTTTTCGCTTGAACCCATTTCCAGCGAAGGCCTGAACCTTCATTTGTTTTGCATGTGGGAAATATATCAAGGCCATTACTCTTTTCCAGGTAAGACCCTCACGCAATCAAGAAAATCAGATTTGTATAAGTAACTCAATGAGGGTTTCACCTCTGCAAAACTCACAAAATTTCGCCCTCTGTTTTACAGGTATACAATCTATTTAGGAGGTTTAATTACTTGTTTTTCGACCATTTTCAAACGAGCTTACTGAATCTCGGTTTATCTTCAGGTTGGAGTTGTTCTCTTCATTATGATTCTGAGTTGAATTGTTTTAAGGTTTTGTATGGGGTTCTCTCTTGTAGGCAATCTTATATTATGGGTTATTGCCATAGTTTAATTAACTTAGATTAATGGTTGATCGACAAGGTCTTTCTATTGAGACAATTTCCTTCTTTAAAATGTGAGGTTGAAATAACAATTATTATGCTTGGTTGTTTCCGGCAACGGTATTAAGAATCTATTCTCAATTTTGCTATCGACTGAATTGTATTATTTTTCTCTTTTAGGATAAAGAGAATGGGCATGCCTTCCAAGGGCTATCCCGTAAACTTAAAATGTTTCAAGGTTTTCTATATACATGAAATGTTTTTCTGGTTTGTTCATGTTATTCAAATGTCTAATTCATTCTTCTTATTCTTTGTGTATCAGTTTTCTGAGCTATGTTTTTGACAAAGATATTGCATCAATTCTATTTAATAATATTATGATCGAGTTTCAATGAGTTTCATACCGCTTGTTATACGATCATTAAATGCTGGAATGAAAGGCATTATGCTGTCATTTAGTGTCTGTCTCATATTAGCTGTCTGTTAGTCTTTCATTTCTACTATACTTTACAATATTGTTCTTCTAGTTGAAAAACTTTCTATACTTTCCATTATTTATATGACAAGTTACATTTATCGTCTATCCTAAGGTATGTATGATTGTATATCAATATGTGTTAATCATGTTTCACTTGAAGTTATTTCATTTCCTATTCTGCAATAATAATTATTCGGTACTTAAATAGCTTATCCGCTCTTTATTGGTCTTTTAGCCATATTTAGGGCCACCAGTTCAATAATAAACTCTCTGTTCTACTTAACTGTTTACCTGTAGTTATCATAAAAATTTCCTATAACGGAGTTTACAGTTACTACACTAATAATATGTTAGTTCTATAGTCAAGTAATTCATGTTTACAGGATATTAATAAATTTTTGGAGGTCTACTGTTTCACTGTATTTGTTATGCTATAATAGAACACGTATTCGAAAGGTCTCACCTCCCAACCATGAGTCTTCCAATCATGTCTAGATGCTCCCCCAAGGACCTTCTGTCTGTCACACTGGACTTTATCCAGTGACAGTTAGTACAATGGCCTTAGGACTTTTGTCTAGCCTTAAATTCTATACTCCTTTGGTGATTGTGTTGAGCAACCTTCCTACTTGTCCTTTTTTCCTAGTTCTAGGATGGTTCCTTTTGCATCTCTTACCCTCTCTATATTGCCTTTCTTAAGTAGAGGGTAACTGTTTCTTTTAAATAATAAAACAATTTTTAATCTTGTTAAAGTAGTGTTACTAAAATTTACGTAATCTCAATATATAGATGTGGTAATCGAATTTAATTCAGTTAATATTTAACATCACAATGTAATAAAATTTACAAAATCATCATGTAAAAATCAACTTAATAGTCTCAACAATTTTTTATGCAACTTGGAGTGTTACACTTCCCCACATACCTCTTTACTAATTATAATGAAACATTTTTTAAGGGTTTCATTGCATGTCCAATTATTTCCATTCACATGGTTGTTTCTCGTTAATGAACAAATGTGAAACTATGTCCTTAAATACATTTAGGGGAAAGGAGGAGCGTGAAAAGTGAGTCAATCATCGAATCCTAAGCTATGTTGTTAAATTGCATTTAGGCAAAAAGGAACACATGGCCGTGATGGCTTGGCCATGTTTTGGTTTTTCATATAAATGAATTTATGCATGTTGTTGTGTTTGTAAATTAATTTTTGTGTTAAATTTTAAATTCACATAAATAATTTTTTAAATAAAAAATAAATATAAATATTTGGTTATATTTAATTAATAATGTTACAAACATTATATAATAGTTCTTAAATATGTGTTAGATATTAAATGTATCATAAAAATAAGTTAAGAAATTTTTGGTTATGATTTTACAGATAATAGAATATTTTAATATCCATATAATATAATTATATATAATTAAATAATTAAAAGTAAAAAGGGTATTTATTTTTACTTTTATAAAATGCAACAGTTTTCATATTTTAAACCGATTTTATTAAATAAAATAAATATTATATATCTTAATTTACTTAATATATTATTTCTAATGAAAAAAATAATGTGAAAAATAAAAAATAATTATACTTTAATAGATATTCTAGAGAGATATGTATTATTAATTTTTTAATGTAAAGATACAATATACAATTTTAATTATTAAAAAAATCATCTAACTCTAAATGATAGTTAATTTGTAATAATTATATATTAAAAAGATATTAATAACATATATATGATAATTATATTAAAATGTATTGCCTAAAATGTTACTTATATTATACGTTGTATATACTTGATTGGAAAAATTTAATTTTTTATATTTATAATTCAAGCATTTGTGAGTAATTTTACTATTTAAACCTTTTATTAGTTTTATTTTTAAGCTAATTCAAATTTTGTTTACTTTTAATCTCTTCACTTTAACTAAAAGTTTTAGTTTAAGAAATTTTCAGGCAAGCTGTCTTCCCATGTCTATTCATTTTCTTCCAACTCATCACCACCCGTAAGGATAACCATCGTGTAATTAATAATTTTATCACCAAACAATGTTTGCAAGGTCTCTAAAGTACTCCCTTCTTCGGTAGAAAATCGATTTTTAATGGAGTACCAAATGAACTCCGTGGAGTCCCTACTTTGCGTGGTCAATATATTTGACAATTTCCTTGCCGAGAAACTGTATTGTGACATTAGGGTCAAACATATTTGTAATAGAAAGCTTAATAACTTAGTTTCCTAACAAATTTCATTTAGTAATGCAATACATTCATAATCCAAACTGCAGAATCAAGCGATGGGCTATTATTAAAAGGAAAACCGTGCTAAACAAAACGGCCATTAAAAGGAACCATAATACCAAACTTAAATGCAATAAACAGCGAGCAAAGAACCAGCTAAAATTCCATTCCAAGACAGATATCTTTGTATAAGAGGTGGTGGAGTACGCTGGGCAAACTATCTCTTAAAGGTTAGAAGTTGTTAATCTATAAAATTATATTGGTTTGGTTTATAATTTGTAATAATGGATGATGAACAATGAATTTCCCTCGTCAATAATTTTTTTTATTTTATTTATTAAAATAGTTTAACATAATAAAACATACCATATTTTGGAAATAATTCATTATATTGTTTATTATTTTAAATCTCTTACCATATTTTGAAAATATTTCATTATATTGTTTATTAGTTTAAATCTCTCATTTGTGACTAATAATATAGTGTTATGTTGAGTCTTATA
>APFE031515073.1:236280-252159 GCA_000404065.3 Pinus taeda
TTAATACAAAGTTTTGAGTATAAGATTTAATTATAATAATAATAATAAATAGTTAATGTGTAAATAGTCAACCATGGTCAGTGTTAATCAACTATATGTATACCATACTTAATGATAGTTAACATTGTTCACTCATAGTCATCTTTTCTCAAACATGGTCAAGCATAGTCAATCATGCTCAACCATGGTTGATCATTTCATTGTGAGAAGGATTGTCTGGATATGAACATCAACTATGACCAACAATGGTCAACAATATTTCATAAAATCAGTCATGGTCAACCATCGATAATGATGGCCAACCATTGTCCAACATCGCATTATGACAAAAATTGTCTCAATAAAAAATCAATCATTGCCTCAACCATGGTCAAATGTCACATTATGACAAAGATTGTCTCAATATGATAATCATGGTCAACAATTGTTAACCATGTTCAACCATGTTTTATAAAATCAAGCATTGTCATCCATGGTCAATCATGAACAACCATGGTCGAAAGTCGCATTGTGACAAAGATTGTGTTGATATGAAAATCGATAACGATTAAGCATGGCCAACCATGGTCCAACATCACAGTGTGACAAGGATTGTCTCAAAATGCAAATCAACCATGGTCAACCATGTTAAATTTAGTGTTTATAATATTTAGGTTAAGGTTTATATACATTAGGTTTATAAAATGGGTACCCTGGGTTTAGAATAATTCCCTTGGGTTAATAATCCCTTAGGGTTTTAGTGTTAATCCCTTGGTTTTATAATATCAATCATGGTCAACCATGATTAATGAGAACCAACCATGTTCAACCATGGTCAAGTGTGGTTGAATGTCACATTGTGACAATGATTGTCTCAATATGAAAATCAACCGTGGTCCAACGTCATATGGTGTCAAAGATTGTCTATATATAAAATCAATCATGGTCAAACATCATCAAGCATAGTCCAACGTTGAATTGTGACAAGGATTTTCTCAATATGGAAATCCACCATGGTCAACCATGATCAACCATGTTTATTTTAGGGTTTATAATATTTATCTTAGTGTTTATATGCCTTGGGTTTATAATTTTTTATCCCTCGGGTTTATAAGATCAATCCCTTGGATTTATTAATGTAAGGGTTCATATTCCTAGGGTTTAATATTATCCCCTTAGCTTTATAATCCCTTGGGTTTTAGTATTAATCCATAGGGTTTATTATTCCCTGAGTTTTATAATATCGATCATGGTCAACCATGTTTTGTAAATTGAATCATGGTTAACCATCATTAACCATATTTTATAAAATCAATCATGGTTAACCATGGTTAATCATGTTTAGCAATATTCGTACATTGCATTGTGACAAAGATTGTCTCAATATGAAAGTAAATCATTATCTCAACCATTGTCCAATGTCACATTATGATAAACATTGTTTCAGTGTGATAACTATGGTAATCCATGGTCAAATGTCACATTGTGACAAAGATTGTCTTGATATGAAAATCAAGCATGCTTAAGCATGGTCAACCATTGTCCAATGTCACATTGTGATAAGGATTGTCTCAATATGGAAATTAACCATGGTCAACCATTGTCCAATGTCGCATTGTGACAAGGATTGTCTCAATATTGAAATTAACCACGGTAAACAATGGTAAACCATGTTTATTTTTGTGTTTATAATATCTATCTTAGGGTTTTCATTTAAAATATTAGTCCCTTGGGTTTATTATAATTCCCTTGGAATCATAATCCCTTGGGATTTTTGTATTAATACCTTGGGTTTATTATTCCCTTGGGTTTATGAAATCAATTCCTTTGGTTTATTATTCCTTTGGGTTTATAATATCAATCATGGTCAATCATAGCCAACCATCGTCAACCATCATTGAACGTCACATTGTGAAAATGATTGTCTCAATATTAAAATCAAACATTGTCAACCGTGGTCTAACATCGGATTGCGATAAGATTGTCTCGATATGAAAATCAACCATGGCCAACCATGTTTATTTTAGTGTTTATAATATTTATCTTAGGATTTATATATGACGCGTTTAAAATATTAGTCCCTTTGGTTAATATTATTCCGTTGGGTCCATAATCCGTTGGGGTTTGAATATTAATACCTTGGCTTTATTATTCCCTTGGGTTTACAATATCAATCATGGTCAACCGTGGTCAATCATAGCCAACCATGGTCAACCACAATGGAATATTGCATTGTGAAAATGATTGTGTTAATATGAAAATCAACCATGGTCACCCATTGTCTAACTTCGCATTGTGACAATGATTGTCTCAATATGAAAATCAACCATGGTCAACCATGTTTAATTTTGTTAGGTCCCTATAATACTAGTGATTCCCCCATTACTATTGTCATTGTAGCCCTTATTGTTATTATTGTGCCCCTATTGTTACTAGTGTACCTCATAGAAACCCACTATTGTTATTGTTGTGCCCTTATGTTATTATTGTTATGTCGGCTTTGTTTATATTGTGATCCCTTAGACTCCTATATATAGAAAAGACGTTTAGTCATTTGTATCATTCAATAATTGTTCATTTGTGTAATGTAAAGGAGGTTTCCCCCTCGAAGAAACTGATTTTGAAGGGAGTCATCTACCTTTTTCTTCTATTTTGTGAGCTGGTTGGATCATAACATTTGGTATCAGAGCTTTGGATTCTAGGGTTTTGTTGCTCCAAACAAGTCATCATGGAATTTTCTCTATAACTAGTTTTCTGTGACATTTCAGATGCTACATAAAAAACCCATTTGAGACGAAATCACTCTGAACCTTGGATCTGAATTTCATATCTTTTCTCACTATACTTGCAGAGATATGATCCAAGGAAATTAGTGTTTTTGCAGGATCTCAAGTTATATCTCAAACAAGTGACCTGGGGAAAATCATCATAACATTTGGTCTATGCATCATAATGAAATTTCATAAGAAGTTTCAAAAAAAGGATGCACTTTATTTTTTTGTATATTAGTTTTAGGTACTCAGGTTGAAACAGTGACATGTGGCACTTCATACAAGTTCGCTCTACTAAACTAGTCTATAATCAGGTCACCGTGGGAGATTTGGCATAACTCTTCCTTGGAGAATCCAATCTTGATTAGGCTTGTGGGGTTAGAAATAGGACTCAGAGGAATATTGCAGGACGTAATTTAAGATCTTGGATATCCATAATTACAAAGATACAACAGATTAAGAATCGAGCTTCTATAAAGTGAAAACAATGTGTGTAGTTTTTATTTTTATTTTGCATAAGATTGGTTTGAAAAATTAGTTTGAAGGAACTCAAAGGGCATAGTGAATTATTATTATCATTAATTTATGCCCCAAAGAAAGAAAATGCAAACACCTAGTAAGAAACCTGGAATTTCTAGCATGACTCATGAAGAAGAGGAATAAATGCAACATGATATATCAAAATTATGAGACCAAGTGCAACAAGATTCACTCTCACAAAAAGTAACAGAAGCTAAGATGGATGCTTTAAGGAAGCACGTGGAAGATAAAATGGATAGTTTAAAGAAAGGCATGGAATCTAAAATGAATGCCATGGAAGCTAAGATGGATGGTTTGGAAGCTAAGATGGAAGGAAAAATGGATGATTTGAAGACAAATTTGACAAAGTTGCTACAAGAAATGTTTACGAATGGAGAAAAGGTAGTAAAGGAAAGTCATGATGAGAACAAAATAAATGTTCATCATGATTTCATAGACTCTAACGTTGGATTGAAGAACCACCATGTTCCAAAGATCGATATGAGGAAGTTTGATAGCAAGGATCTCGGAACATGGATACTATAGATGGAGCAATTTTTCAATCTCCATAATGTGCAAAACACACAAAAGGTGTGTATTGCAACTTTATATTTGGGACCAAATCAGTTTGTATGGTATCGATGTCTTCACTCTTGTAAACAAATTGTCACTTGGGCAATTTTTATGGAAGAAACAGTAGCACATTATGACGATACAAAAAGAAACACCTTTTTTAGCCAATTGATAAATCTCAAACAAAAAATTTCAATGATGGAGCACATTGAGGAATTCCAAAAATTGAACATAAGGGTAAAAGATATTCCAGAGGAGCAGAGGATTGATGTGTTCATAGGGACTTTAAAGGATTACATCCAACATGAGGTTCTCCTTTGGAAACCAAACATTAGAGAAGGCATTCAGGTTAGCAAGAAAAAGGGAAAGAAATTATGGCAACCAAGAAGCCTACCAGTCACAACTATAAAGATAGAAGTGTTGTTGCCCCTAGCATTCCACAACCTACAAGGTTGACACCACAACAATTGGAAGAAAAAAGAGAAAAAGGGATTTGTTATAGTTTTGATAGAAAATACATTAAAGGTCATAAGTATGCCGAGAAGAAATTATTCTACATAGATTGTGAAGAGAAAGCAGAAAAGGAACAAGAAATGCCAAAAGAAGAGGATATAAACCAAGAACAAAGCCTAGACAAAGAAGAAATGAATTTGACCATATCTTGTAATGCATTGGCTAGAATTACTGCTTAAACTATCAAGATAGAAGCACATACCAAGAAGAAAAAGATAATAGTGTTCATTGATTCGAGAAGTACTCATAATTTTATTCATTGTAAGATAGCCAAGGAATTGAGTTTCTTCCTATATTCAACACTAGAGTGTCAAGTGATGATTTCAAGTGGAGGAACCATAAATTTCTCTGGAAAGTGCAATAATATTAAGCTATACATGGGAGAATATGTATTGAATAGCCCAATTATTTCCATTCCAATGGGAGGTGCTAATGTTGTACTAGGAGTCCAATGGCTACAATCCTTGAGTATAATAGCCTTTAATTTTCAAGAAATTTTCATGAAATTTTGTGCAGAAGGAAAGGAAGTTTAATTAAGGGGTATTGTAGGGAAGCCTGGAAAGATAATCAACTCTAACAGTATGATAAATCTTCTAAAGAAGGAACAATGAGGCGTAATTGCACAATTATGTTTGTTAGAGGTTTCCACATCGAAATCATCAATTTCTTCAGATCTCCAAAAAGTCTTGGGAAATCATTCCAAGGTATCTGGGACTCCCAAAGGCCTCCCACCTATTCGTTATCATGATCATGCTATTCATTTGATTCTAGGAAGTGTTCCTCCAAAAATCAGGCCGTACAGATGTCCCTATGCTCAAAAGAGTGCAATTGAACGTATGGTTGCAGAAATGCTAGAGGCTGGTATAATTCAACCTAGTCAAAGTTCTTTCTCTGCTCCAGTAGTATTGGTGCATAAGAAGGATGGATCATGGTGCATGTGTCCGGATTATAGGGAGTTCAACAAGCTCACTATTAAAGATAATTTCCCATTCTTTTCATTGATGAATTATTGGATTAATTGCGTGGATCAATTTACTTCACCAAGTTGGATCTTCATTCTGGATATCATCAAATCAGAATGAAGACTGAAGACATTCCAAAAACAACATTTAGAACTCATGAGGGTCATTATGAATTTTTGGTCATGTCTTTTGGCCTTACCAATGTGCCTTCTACGTTTCAAGGTTTGATGAATTCCATTTTCAAACCCTTCCTTAGAAAATTTGTGTTAGTATTTTTTGATGATATACTAATCTACAACAAGTCTTGGAAGGTTCATGTTCAACATGTTGACAGGGTGCTCAAACAATTTAAGGAGAAATAATTATATGCAAAAAGATCCAAATGTTTCTTTGGAGTAAAAGAGGTGGAATATCCGAGTCATATTGTATCTCATGAAGGTGTTAAGGTAAACCATAGAAAAATTAAATTTATTAAGGAATGGAAAATCCCCACATCCATAAAGCATCTACGAGTATTTCTCGGGTTGATAGGGTATTTTCACATGTTTGTTAAGAATTATGGGAGAATAGCAGCACCTCTAACAACATTATTGAAGAAAGATGCATTTTCATGGACTCTAGAAGCAACAAAGGCCTTCGAACATCTTAAAGGGGAAATTTACCAAGCACTGGTCTTAGCTACACTAGACATCACAAAAACCTTTATTGTGGAATGTGATGCCTCACAAAATGGAATTGGTGCTATTTTAATGAAATATGAAAGACCCATTTATTTTGAAAGTCATCCAATAAAAGGAAAGTATTTTCACAAATCTATTTACGAGAAGGAAATGTTGGCAATACTACATGAACTTAAGAAATGGTGACCATACCTAATGGGAAGACACTGCAAGGTAAAAACGGATCATGATAGTCTTAAATACTTTTTAGAACATGTTGGATACCTATACCAATAGGTTTCATATTTCATGATTGGCAAATTCAAATGCCAAATATGTTGTGCTTTGCTGATTCAAAGATTCCATATTTCCAAGGAAAGGCAAGGTGTGTACATGCCTTCATATCTATTAAATTTTAATGGATGGTCCAAAAGTATAATCTGGATCATGCCATGTTTCAATTTTTCTATTGTAGAATAGAGAAAGAAATATGTCCAAACTGTTTAATCTTGGCAGATCAGTTGTTAGGCAGAGAAACTAAGGTTCCCAACTGCTTAATATGGGGCCTTGGAAGAAATAAGGGTAGTGCTAGATAGGAAATCAAAGGAAAAAGCCAATGGAAAGGAAAAGGCATATGAAGGGTCTGCAAGTCCAAGTGCACCCTCCAAGAAGAAACAAAAAATGCTAGGCTAAATAGTTGGGTAGGTAGATGGGGTTGCAGAAGTGATGTTCCTCCCAAGCTACATTTTGCTAATCAAATACAAGGAAAAGAACATAAGGGGGCATGTCTAACTTCCCTTTTCCATTTATTTATCACTCATTACTAACATCCCTTCACCAGTTGTGATTATGAAAGAATTCAAGGTTTTATCGTGGTCCTTATGCTTTTAGAAGCCACATTTCTCGTGTAAAGTTCTTTTCATTTTGATCTACTCTTTAAACTAAGTTGTTTCCAAGAAAAAGTGGTAACATCACTCCTCATTCATCTTCCCCCTCCATATTGACCTCTAACTCTTATTATCTAGCTCCCTATGTCTCCTTTTACCTACTATTATAACACCATGGTGTATAAACCCTAAGCAGTTTATAAATACCCCCTCCTTGGCATTATAGCCATATATTTCACTACTAGGGAATTGAATTAACACCTGGTTAGCTCAAGAACCCAAGCCTAACCTCTTATCACCCCAGAACTCATTGGCCCATTCAAACCTTCACTTTGCCTAAAAACCCTTAAAAAACCTTTTTGCACCCTTATACCTGCTCAAAAGCAAAAAATATGCTAAAGCCCACTTTCTCCGCCTTATCCTAAGGTCGGGACCCATTCACGTTTTTGCATGAAAATTTCATTAAAAACCCGCTTATCCTAAGTTTTTGATACCCTGAGCGATGTTGCAAAAAAATCATTTATAAACCATAGTTTCCGCGGTTTTTCCCAAAGTTTGCGGCTATATATGATTTAATAAAGAAATACATTGAAAACCATTTTAATTTGTTGAATTTCTTAAGGGTCGCACCGGGCGCAAATACCACGGAAAACATTATTTAATGCTCGCCCAATGCCGTATCATACGTGCGACTCAAGGGCTCATCGACCGTCCGATCAAGCTTTTTAAATCCAACAGTTGACGCGAATTTTGGATCGGCTCCGATGTCCAATAGATATCGTCTGATATCTATCAGACGTTGATGTCACGTGGGGTCCACACGTTGCCTCCAAATTCCATCGGAGCCCCCTCTGACAAATTCCTCGCCGTATAGGAGGTGGTCCGATATTGCGCCACCTGTCTGCCAATGCCAGCGTTGCCTAGCTGCCTGCATCATCACCGCGACCGCGTGCCGCGCCCACCACTGGTCCACCTGTCTGCCATCTCACCACACCCATGGACCACTCACAGGATACCACGTCACCCCACCCTGACCCACCTGGTGACGTCATGCTGACGTCATTTAAAAAAGGCGCCAATGACCCAAAAAAGCCATATTTTGTCAATTTTTGCGCGTTTTTTGCACTTTTTGCAAAAGACATTGTTGCGCCCTCTGCATGCGTTTTACGACCAAAACTTCACCAACCTGCTCGAAACAACTAGGAGATCTTCAGCGCACCTACCCACCTGCTTTTTCGACCCAGGCCATCGATTTACCAGGTATTTGTCCGTGGAAACTTCTCTAAAAACTGGTTTTTCTCTATAATAACAAAAAAAATCACTTAGAGCACAGAAAACGTGTAATTCACCAGAAAATTACCTGCACCCAGCTCCCTCTTGAAAAGTTAACGGTCGAAATTCATCAGCCGAGCCATTAAGACTGAACTTTCACTGAAAACCCGCATTCTTCGTTCGCGCAGTCGTGAACTAAAACCCGAAACCTGCACTCAATTGTTAAGAAAGGTCTGTTAAAGACTAATATTTGCCTTCTCAAGGGACTAATACAGTATTTCAATTGCTGCAGACTTGCCCTGTTACCCTGCATTTTTGAATTTTACCTCTTTACTCTGGCAGTGCTCTTTACTATTGCCCAATCTAAGAAACAACAGTTTGTTTACAAAGCAGAATCCAAGTAACCATGGAGACTCCAGTTGCACCAATTGCCCTCAATGTTGCTCCCCTAAATGCCCCTCAGAGATAATTGGAGTGGCAAGATTTGGCAGACTTGGACTACCAAATCTTAGAGGACTCCTCATCAAAAAGCAAGTTCCACCTCCACCTGCTGAATGAGCTTAAGGCCAAACATAAGGATGGGACAGACATACTAGGCATTTGGGATTCCTTCCTCCCAATTTTCAGGCTCCCTCAGGTCAACCAATTCCCTGACCTGATTCATCTGTGTGCTGTCTGCTATGACCCAATGCAAAGAGCTGTGTTTGACCCTTCAGGCTCAGTGGTATTCTAAATAACCCCTGAGGCCATTAGAGAAATGCTACAGTTCAAGACTCAGAAGAAATTGTTCCCCTTGTCTCTATTAGATTTGATCAACCAAGGAGCTAAGATGCTAACAGATGCACAAATCATAAAGCTCAACCAATTGTTCATTTTTGATGGCTACCTCAATCAACTAGGTGTAGATCTTGCAGACATGATCAGTTCCATCTTGGGGTACAAATCAGTTGAATTTGTTGATGAAACTATACTAGTAATGATGACTATGTTTTCCCCTGGCAAGAGTCCAATCTATTATGATTATGCCACATACATTTCAAATAAGATGCATGAGCAGTTCTTGAACCTGTCAAGAGAGAAGGTGTTCAGATACACCTCCTACATCTACCACCTCATTCTATATTATCAACATGAGAAGTTATCCTTCGTTGTTAAGAGAACAGATGCAGAAGGCAATCCAAGGTCAGTAGTGTACTGGACCTCAGTGTTTCACGGCAGGACCTACTCTCCATATACCTACTATGAGTTCATAGACCTCTTCATCCACCCAGCCATGTCTTTATTCCTAAGCTTGCCTCTTCCAAGACTGACTGATGAGATGCAGAGGATCCTGCAGTTATCCAAGGTGTAGAGCATAAGGGATTGGTAATTTTACCAACACTACACCATAATCAGAATATATGGGTGTGACTTACCCCCATAAAGATTGCCCAAGTATGTGCCTATGAGACTATTTTCCCTTGAATATTTCAGGCAATTTGGGAGTGCTGATATGGTACACTTTGCAGGCAAGGGCAAGAAGGCACAGCGAAAGGTGAAAAATCAATTGGGCCACCTTGTCTTGAACAAAAGGGAAGGCTGGAAAAAAGCTAATAGAAAGCTAGAATGCCTTGGCCTGAAAACCAGTTTCCTTTGGAAACCCTATGACCCTAATCATTCCATATCATTCAGAAGGCTAAAATATAAGCTCTCTAGCTATGACCATGTGAGTTTGCCCCACATTGAAAAATTTGCCAACCAGCCAAAATGGAAAAGGGGCACACTAGAGGAACCGGTCACACAAGAAGAACTGAATGAAAGAGCTAGAAGGCATCTTCTGAAATTGGCTGACTTGGAATCTCCTTCACAGGTATTCGCTCTGCCAAAGCCTCAAGCAGGAGCAGCTGCCTCATCATCTATAGCACATCATGAGGCAGTCCAAACCACAAGCCAAGCTTAGAGCAAAGGCAAGGAGAAGGACATGGAAGAGCAACAGGCACAACAGGGACAGGTGCAGCCACCCCAACAGGTACAGCAACAAAAAGAGCAACAGGCACAGGGGGAACAGACATCAGAGGCCCCAATGACCACACAGCAGCAGCCAGCACAAATGGTACCCCCAAGGCAAGATTCAAGGATTGACTCCTCCGTCCTCCAAACCCCTCAATGGGAGGACGTGAACAGAAAAAGAGACAGAGTAACTCCCCTTACTGCATCACCAAACCAAGGGGAGAAAAGGCAAAGGCTAAATCCTTTCTCTGAAGAGGAAATGCCAATGGGGCAAACTTCAGGTACATGCCTGCCCAGCATGGAGGCCTCAGCTAGCTCCTTCCAACAAGAGCAAGACAGGGCAGTAGTAGGAGAAGTAAGCTCCTCACGACGAAGGAGGGAAGGTGAGAAAAGCATCAAGCAACAGTTTAAGGATATCAAAAGCAGAAATGAACCATTAAAGCTGCAACTTTATAATCACCTGTTGAAAATGGTCCCTACGAACCAGCAAAGGCTCATGTCTACATATGATGCACATGAAGGAAAAATGATCATGAGCCATTTTACACCAACAGTGCAGCAACCACAATCAGCTACAGATTATATCAGGACCAACCTAGAGGTCCTTTCAAAAGACATCCACCCAATGGATCAAATAGAGCTGCATAAACAAACAGGTGAGATGGTCTATGCCACATTGGCAGAGAAAACCCTGGTGAACTATAGGCTACAAAATAGCCTAAATAACACCGTTGCACAGCTTGAGCTGGAAAGGGCTTCCTCTCAAGCTAAGGACAATAGGATCAAAGCTCTGGAGGAAATTATAATAGAGCTTGGGCATGATCCTAAAGATGTTAAGGCAGTGCAAGAAATCCTGAAGCTGAGGGATGCTCATATGGCGGCATTGAGAAAGATGTTAAAAATCCCAGCAACTCTTCATCCCCAAACAGAAGAGGTTGCCCAGCTCAGGCAAGAGAAGGATGCAGCTGCTATGCTCATGACATTATACAAAGAGCTCATCCATACTAAAGAAAAGGTGCAGGAATCAGAGGCTACCTTGCAGGCAGCATTACAGCAAAAGGAGGCAGGGAAAACCTCACAACCTCCTCCACAAACAATAAATCTTGAGGAAATCCCTCAAAGCACTGCCCCTCCCAGCCAACAGGAACAACAGGCAGCTCCATCCACCTCAGCACCAACAACAGATCAGGTTGAAAGCCTTGATATGCAAAAGCTGAGAAATGAAATACAAGTCTTGGAGTCTCAGATGTCAGAGCTAAATCAAGCCAAGGACATTCTGGCAAAAATAAATGAAAAATATGACAAGTCCAAGCAGAATGTGGCTGAAAGAGAGAGGGAGGTAAAGGCCCTCAAGAAAAGGATAACTGAGCTAGAAAAGGAGCTCACACTAGACAAGGTCACATCTGAGCTCAAAAGGATCGTATGGGGCCATATTGGCCAGTCAATCACAGATCAGTGGGAGTATATTGAGGCCATCCATGAGCAAATAACGCTCATTGGCAAAGCACACAGAGAGATACAACGGACAAGGGCATCTCTAGGCAGTATGCCTGAGATTGCCACTAGAATGATACATGTGCTAAACTACAGAACAAGCTCCCAGCTCATCAAAATGGGAATTGGAAACAGGACATAGACCATCTCACTGATAAAAAGGGTCCTGAAATTGAGAAACCTGATTCAGACCCTGGAAAGAAGAACCCAGGATATGCAAGCAGACATCAAAAAATTTCAGAACAGGTTTATGGCATTGCAAAACAGGGGTCTGCCTAGCCTGCTGGAGCCATTAGGAAAGTTGCTCTCACATGAGAAATATGCTAAGAGAGTGAACACTTTTGCAGGAAGTCAAATTTCAAAGGCAGCTAGTTCATCAACAGAAACAGGACCAATAACAGGGCAGACCCTCTTCAACAGGGTAGAAAGTTTATTTTTTATTATGAATGAAATCACACATTTGTTTGATGAGCCTCCCCATTTCTTACAAGTATACAGAGGCCGATGAGACCATGGGGTCAATTTTGAGGCATCAATTGCCTACACCGGATGTGTGGGAAAATTTGATACAATTACTGTTAAATCAAAGTCAGCAATTATGTTATTACTTTTTGAAAATATTTAAATTTTCATACACAGGAAGATAAAGACACATCAGCAGGTATGCAGAAAGAGGCTGAGCCAACTCAACACAAGTATTCGGCCACCACAGCAGCACGAGCAGTCACAGGTGACAGGGCCGAGAAGCTACAGGAAAACACAGCTGCACAGACATGTCATTCAGCAGTTATAACAAAGCACTCAACCGACTCCGTGAGCTCCAAAGGTCAAAATTTTTCTGACAGGAGTTAAGAGCCTTTAAAGTTCATTAAAGATTGTAATAACTTTTCATCTGAAATCTTTGTACGAGTTAAAGAAGATATTTTCCCTCTCAGATGACTCAATGCCTGAGATATTTTGTATAAGACTGCTATATATTCCCCCTTGCATTTGTGAGCAGGGGTTGGACATTGGATGTAAGAAATATTTTTCATATCTATTCTCCTCCTCTTCTACTATAATTCTCAGAGAAATAATACAAAGGATGATAGAATTTCCAAAGCTCTGTGTTATTTGATCTTTCCTGGTGCTTGGCTGAAAGTTGCAGGATTCCTGCATATCTCATGACTCAATAAGTTTCTCTTGTACCTCTTCGTTATATGTTTGTTGATCTTTCATATATGTTTCATGTTTCCATGTTTGAACTGTTAATAGCAAGGAAAAAGAATAGTTCAGGACTTAATCACAGATTACTTTGAACTCAATATAAGCTATTTTAAATGTCTTTTCTTCAGTTATGGTAATGAAAGTGTAATTCTTAATTGTTACCTTTCACACTATATCATCACAGTGATTTATTATTTCAGGAATTCAAGTTTGCTCCTGAGGAATACATCCCTTTCTCACATCCCAGCTTAGTGAAAAATTCTTAACTGCTTTGCACTGGTTGTTTACACTCCATAATCACAATTTAAGGTTTGTTTCATGAAGTATCTAAATGGCCCTGTAATTCCAGTTACATCAAACTCAAGTTTTCAAATAACCAACAGCCACAGACTCCATTTCCCAATGGATTAATTTCGCCTGCAGAACTACAATTTTAAAGTTTCAGAAAGACATCCTCCCAACCAAACATAAACCTAAGAAACCTTCACTTCATAACTAGCCTAAAATCTCCATAGAGCAGAGACAAACCTTAAAGAGAGAGCCCTCTCTGATTACAGCTGGGCTAGAAGCTGTAATCCAAAGATTTGTTAGTGGTTACCCCGGCCGTATTCCCTTGGGAGTCATAGGGAACAACCTGGGTGTTAACATAAATGGAGACTCCACTGGGGACTCTTCAGGATTTAGATCATACTGTATGTCTGCTAAAATCACACTTAAAATCTAAATATCAGTCAAGAAGCCTTTAAAAGTTGTTTCTGTACCAACACTTACAGCCTCAAGGAAGAGTTGATTAAGGTATCCTTTATACTCATTTGGAGATACATAGAGCCTTTATAAATCCTGTCCAGTCCTTGCTATACAAAATTTTCCTAGAAACTCAAAAAGACTAGCTCAGAAGCTGGCTCCCAAAAAGAATCTTTGGTACACTAGGGCAAATCCTGACCCAAACCCCCCTACTGTCTTTGAAAATCCTAATACAATCCCCAAAATTATCAAGAAGCAGCAAGGGCCAGACAATCTTGTTGACCTAAGTCCAAAGACAGTTCACCCCAACTCCATCTCAACTCCAATCAAGGTACTTTTTCGTTCCACCCCTAATTCCCCTAGTTCTCCATCCACATCTCAAAGCCCTCCACCCACATCCTCGTCCCCCACACATACTCCCTTGACCAACACTCTAAGTTCTGCCATAACTATTACCCCTGTGGTACCCATTGTTCCTTTTATCCCAGTTGTCCCTGTGAATCCCCCAAACCTTGTGAATATGGCTATGAGATATGCACCTCTGCAATTACCTTCCAATCCTGTAGCTCTACCTTAGGATTACCAAGCCAAAATCTCATATTTTGACTCCACTGGCCCTTACTCTGCTATTCAGCATGCTAAGAGAATGCATGATCATTTTGAGAACTATGAGATAGATGATGAGAGTGTAAGGATGAGAATTTTTGTCCAAAGCTTAACAGGTGATGTCCGAACTTGGTTCAGGTCACTTCCTGCAAATACCATCACAACCCCTGATGAGCTTTACCAAGCCTTCACCAACAAATGGGAGAAAGAAAAGGACCCCTTACATATACTTGGTGAATATGACATGATTAAGAGAGGTCCTCAAGAGACAGTGTTGGAGTACTGTGCCAGGTTCAATAATGTATACAATGCAATACCCCAAAACTTAAAACCTCCTCCTGATTTGGCCCTATACAAATTCCCTGATGGATTTGACCTTGATATGGCTTATCAATTGAAAGAAAGAGCCCCTCAAACCCTTGAAGAAGCACAGAAGGTTGCTGTCACAGTTGAGGCAAACCTAATTGCTAAGAGGAACAAGGCTAGATTAGAAAAAAGAGTCGCCTTTGAAGAGGAACCCTCGGCCTTTGACCAGAAATTGGATGCAATAATCTATGGTATGAAGAGGTTGGGTGACAGGGTAGAATTTGTGGAGAGGAAGTCTTCATGGAAGGCACCACCAAATAACTCTAACAGAAATCCAAAATTTAGGAGAAATCAGAACCCAAATGTGGGCAAAGCCAATACTGATCCAGAAATAAGACCTCCATTTCAAGAAAACTACGCTGAAACATCCACTTTAGATGAGAAATTGGATGATAATCATATCCACCTAATGGGCCTTGATGATGAGCACCAAGTCTTCCTAAGTCAAGAAGATCACGAAGATGAAGACAGTAATCAATTCCAAACCAAGTCAGGTGAGTCATTTGACTTCAAGCAAGGCTATGACACCGCTGTTTATGAAGTCCATAAACAATACAAACTAAGAAGCAGGACTGTAAACATAACACAGCCTGGAACAACAAAGGATAGACTGTAGCCCAAGAGTGCCATAGTAACAGAACCAATAAATACAACTGATTCGCTCACAAAGGAAGTAACTATTGAAGAAATCATTGAACAAACATAGAAGCCACTAGCTACATCATCTGCACAGCCTAATCCAAGCAAAAAGCCTCAAGAGGTGAATGAAAAACACAAACCCCAAAATCAAGAAGAAACCTTTCCAAACAAAGAAAAGGTACCACCCACAACACTAAGGTCCAATTTGAAAAACCCTTTGACTTGGAAGCTGAAATCGGCAAACTGAAAATAGCCATTCCTCTTGCAGAGCTAGCCAAGCATGACATCTATAAACAACAGATTGAGAAATCCCTCCAACTCACTCAAAGCAAAGACAATGTCAATGTATTGGATGACACCCCTGAATTACTGTTTGGTCCAGAGGTTGATGGGAAAACAGCGGGCACAGGGATATTACCATAAGCTATATCCATGACAAGATATTACACAATGCAATGTTTGACTCAGGTGCCTCTCATAACCTGATGCCAAAATCTGTCATGGAAAGGCTGAATTTAGATATTACTAGGCCATATAAGGATCTATTCTCATTCGATTCTAGCCAAGTTAAATGTCTAGGCCTGATAAAAGACTTATGTGTATCCTGGTCCAATACCCAAATAAAACAATCCTGATGGATGTTGTTGTTGCTGATATCCCACCCAAGTATGGGATGTTATTATCAAGATCATGGGGGGCT
>APFE031515085.1:30063-43810 GCA_000404065.3 Pinus taeda
CTTTCCTCTGCATAAAATTCCGTGAACTTTTCTCCACATGAAATAAACTTTTATAAACTTTTCTCTGCATAAAATTCCGTGAACTTTTCTCCTGCGTACTTCTTAATTCTCATCATATTGAGAGCCATGCCATGGGTGTTGCCATCAAGTACAACATCTGTAACATATACCATACCAGAAACATAATGCCAACACTTCCCTCTCTTAATCCATCAATGATAAATGACCCATGAGGTTCATATCTTCAGGGTGACTCGAATTCAGTTGTCCTTGACTGGAACATGTCAAGGAATCTCATCTTCCAAGTGTGGGAAGTGGTCCTAAATCACTAAGTCGCACTTTTCTTCGACCACGCAACTATCGAAAGAAAAGTCACGCTGTTTTTAGTTTTGGCCTATAGATAGGTCGCACAATTCAGTTTTACACGCGATAACTTTGGAGAATTTAAATTTTTTAATTTTCATGATGTCTTCAGATGGAAAATCTTCACTTGCATGTTATGTTGGACGACTTTGGGTGCGATTTGAATTGTAAAAATATGTGTATGATTTTCCAGTGTTAACATAATCTAATCTTGTTCATCCTAGTTCTCTGTTCCAAGTTCCTTGAAAATATATAAATATGCAACATTAAATATAATGGAAATTCCTATGTTAGGGGTAGCTCAATCTTGTAGGAATTTGTTGAGAACTTCCTCAAGACCTTGTAAGGTCGAAATAGGGGATCGGGTTACTCTGTACATCCAGACTACTTGTGGGAACCACAGAGGAGGAGAACGTGTTTTACATTACAGGAGCTCGAGAGGAGAAGAATGGAAGAATGTTCAATATAAGTCATCCATGATCTTAATAAGAAACACTGCTTATTTATCACTTGAGAGTGGGCAAATGAGAAGAGATCACGGTCAATGCATGTAGAAGCAAACAAAGATTGTGAAATACCAATCAACCCTGATCTTAAAAGAAATACTAGTTATTTATCAGTGGATACTGGACCAAATGAGAAAAAGATCAGAATCATGGGACGGAGAAGCAAACAAAGGCTCTGCAAAACCAATAACACCAAAATGAGAAAAAGTTGAGGGTCATGGTACGAAGAAGTACACAAAGACTCCAGACAGACAGTCATCAAGCAACAGTAGTCATTGATCAGTATCTTATTGTTGCGGTTAACGAACATTCATTCATCAATGCATCGTCATCATAATCCAATTGCAGATTGATGGAAAGAGCGAGTGACACCATTCTTTGATGGATTCCAATGGTTTTTGTATGGAAGATCTTTTCTTTTGCACCTTTACTCCCCAGTTCGTTCACATTCTGGATCTGCTACTTCAGGATTTGTACTACTCCTCCCGTGGAAATTTTGTGTGGCCATTCTGCACAAGTTGTTTCCAACCATGGCCACCAAATTATTCATTTATTTAATTTTACTTATAATGTGTCTGTCACTGTGCTTCTATGCACTTTCCTGCCATTGTGTTTCTCTGCGCTTTCTACTACTGTGTTTCTCTGCGCTTTCCTGCCATTGTGTTTCTCTGCGCTTTCTGCCACTGTGTCTCTCTGCGCTTTCCTAGCTTGCCTGAAATAACCAAAATCTTGTGGTTGGTCTTCACAATGACTTAACGCTTGGTGTAAAATGGTCATTGGACTTCGGGAAGACATGAATTCATGAAACTACGCGGGCACCACTTGTCTTCCATGCAATTTCGCCAACTCATTGGAATTGGAAAGTCAGGAATTCATAGAAACCACGTGGACACCAGTAGTCTTCCATGCAATTTCGCCAACTTGTCTGCCAGTTATGAAAAGCCACATACACCAGCTAGGTGGAGCGACCATATACATGGAGCCTACAATATGATAACTCTTAATTTACATGGAGCCTACAGTATAATATCCTCTCAATTGTCTGGTAGGATCTAGAGAGCTGCGGACACTGTATTTTTCTATTATATATATATATATATATATATATAACCTGTAAACTAATGTTTGAGGCAATTAGAAAGGTTACATAACCTACCATATATTCATGTTTCATTCTCATTTCACTTTCACAGTAAAATATTCTAGGAATATTTATGATGTATACCATGGTTACATTTTTCATGGTTTATGGTCTATACCTATTAACGGAAATTTTGATTTTCAATAAAATTGATTAATGGAAAAACGTAAATTCAAGGAACTTCAAAAAAGATGTTTTTGGATTTTCAAAGGTTTTTCTAAATTGATTTAGACACGTTCAAAACACGTGTGTAAGTTATATTTGATTTTTTTGGAATTTTGATCCCTAAAGTTAGGTTGGATATATAAATTTTAATGGGATGTATTATTTAGAATGAGAAAGTGAAAATAAAAATTAAATAATATTTAAATTATGTCATTTTCATGAATAAAAATAGAATTTTGACGTTTGTATATATTTAATGTTTATTTATATTTATTTTTTTGATTAGGTTAATAATTTGTTTTTATCAAAAAATTATGAGGTTTATTTATATTTTAATATTTATTAATTTGTAATTTTATTATTTTTTATTATTATTGAATTTATTAATTTGTAAAGTGATTGTTGGGTATTATTATGGTTGTTTAGTTATTTCCATTTCTATTAATTACTATTTTTTTTTTTTTTTTATTTTTTTTTTGTTTTTTTCTATTATTCTAGTTCATGAATTATAATTTTTTTTAATTAAGACTTTTATTATTTAAAACTTATTTTATTAAATACTATACACAATTATATATATTAATAAAATAATATACTATTTAATATAACAATAGTTAATAGTATTTCTTAATTTTTGGTGATGGCATTCAACAATACAATATTTTATTAGTTGTTTTATTTTTGTGATGAAATCTCAACCATTGATTTGTGTATATTACTAATATTTCCCAAAGGCTTCTTATTTCAACTTAAGGTGGATGAGGATCTCTTGATTTTTTTATTTTTTATTTTAATTGAGGGCCTAAACTGATTCTCAAAGGGATTTGACGTTATTCCAATTCTAATAAGTTCATTCACGATAAGTTTCTCATTATTATTTATAACATTCATTTGTATATAAGACATTTTATTTAGCAAAATGGTCCATTACTTTTAGTAAATTAAAAAAATTAAATTCATGCCACATGGCTCCCCACCCACTAATTTCCTAAGGATTTGATATTATTCCAATTCTAATAAGTTCCTATGTGATAAGTTCATCATTATTATTTATAACATCAATTTATAATTCCTTTTTTTTCTTAAGTTAAAGTTGACCCATAACCTTTTTATACATGGATAATTGAGGAAATGTGTACATTAATAAGGCATTCTTCGTGTTACAATAGTTTTTTTGGTTACATTTATGAAGCCTTTGGCTATATCAACCACATCAATATTTTTAATGTGGTTGTACTAATTTAAAAAATTCCATGCAATTTAAATATGCCATCCACCTAATATTTATTTATTATTAATTTAAAATTGGAGACAAGACCATCAACCCAAATAATATTCATATGAATTTGTTTTTTCAAAATATTTAAATTTTATTCTACTTTTAAAATAAAGAATTTAATCCTTCTTTATGAATAAATAATATTTTAATTATATTCAAACAAATAACACTCATTACTCATGTACTTAGCTATATTAAGCTTAATTATTCAATACATTTATTTTAATTTCTCTTACAAATAGTATGTTGTGATGCAACAATGGTTATACATCAATTACTTAGCTATATTAAGCTTAATTATTCAATACGTTTATTTTAATTTTTCCTACAAATAGTATGTTGTGATGCAACAATGGTTATACATCAAAAACTATTCACAACAATGATTATACATCAAAAACTATATTTGAGTGTTTTGCACTAAACAATGTAATAAGACAAATATAAATACATAAACTTTGTTTTCAATATAGACTAAATATCTTGGACATATAATTCATTGGTTAAGAAATATACAAGTCACACAAACATTTAGAAAAATATTTAGTTAGAAAAAAAATATTATCTTACTAAATTTCAACAACCTCATATAAACTAAGAACAAACTCTTTTTATAAAGAGTAAATCTCCCTATCAAACTAAACTTAAACAATCTCCTACAAACTAAAAACAAACACTTTGTAAAAACCAACTCTCTCTAATAATAATCAATAATCAAACACTATCACAAATAAAGACAAATAAGGATTCACAAAAGTTGGATTCACGTTTTTAAATTCAAGTTATTTATATAATTATAAGGAAAGCAGATATATAAATTCAACCATAATAGCCTGATAAAATTTAATTAAAAGTTAATCAATAAAGTTACCAATTCCCTTTTCAAAAATAAAATCAGAAAATAATAAATTTATAAATTTAATTTTAGGTAAGTTAATTTATTTTCTTTTCAAGATATTTAATTTATAATGATATCAGTGATGATGAATAACAAGAGAATGAGAAAATAATAATTTATAAATTTAATTTTAGGTTAGTTAATTTATTTTATTTTTTAAGATATTTAATTTATAATGACATTAGTGTGGCATGTTATAATTTTTTTGTTTTTTTTAGTACAAATGAATATATTATTTTGGTTGGTTTGACTTGAAACAAATTTAATAGAATTTTAGTTTATTTAACTTGAAACAAATTTAATGAAATTTATAAATGTATTTATTTTTTATTACAACATATATTCTAAACTACAGTTATAAAAACTTGCAACTTCACTAACACCACAGCAGTAGATATTTCTTTTCTATTTTTTGAGTTGCCCTTATCAAAGACGGAAACTTCGACAACACCACAACAATACAGCAATAAATATAAAACTCATACATATAATATCATGTAATAACTATACAATATATCAGAGAATAGGTATTCTACACACAATACATTATTATTTTGCATATTCTTTTCAACACTGCCACGGGCAGAGATGTGAAAAATTATACCGTTTTACCTTTTTCTTTTTCTTCCGTTTAGCAGGTTCAAGAGAAGATGGTGTATGGGTATGGTTTGTTCTGTCGGTACAACTTTTAATTCATCAACCTTATATGTTGTTTTCTATTTGTATGGAATTTGCATTTAGGAGGCCATCTTGTGGAGATTTAACGTAAAGGATCACGATGGCACATCAGAGAAATGGACCATCCACTTATGGTAGAACTTTGTTTCAGTCAGTTTGAAAATATGGAGGATTTTTGGTCAAAGCTTTTCTCAGCATTTTTCCGGTATTTGTCCTGAATTTTGCTTGCATTCGTCATCCGGGCAAATTTTAGTTAAACTGTAGTAAATAAGTTGCGGTTAAACGTCTTGAAAACACCAATGGATTCATAATTAGAACGGCGCATGACATCTGCCCTTAACATTGAAAGAACTTAACTCATATTCCTTGGTGGACGATGTCAAAGCACAATATTTAACTGTTTTTGGCTGAATCAGCTTCTGTGCAGCTGATTGGGTACTTAAACAAATACCATACTACGTTTAAATAAAGATTCCATTGAGTTTGCAGAACTGACCAACATAATCAGTGGTGAATCTTCCATCGGAGAACCGGCCAGTGGGACTATGAGTGGTGAGTCTTCCATCGGAGAACTGGCCAGTGGGACTATGAGTGTCGAAGTCCCTGCCATGAGGAGGGAAATTGGACTTGACAAGCATGAACAGACTTTATTCCCCACAACGAGAGTGATAACTCTAAAAATAAACAGAGCTATTGAAGTCGAAATAGTCGCAAGAACAAACAACCAACGCAAGGGTCGCAAGAACAACGACATTAAGAACATAATGTCAAAGATGAATTTAACAAGGTATACCTGTTGCAGTGATTTCAAGTTTTGCAAGGACGACTTTGATGTATTCAGAACATTATGTCAAAGATGAATTGAACGAGGTGTACATGTTGCAGTGATTTCAAGTTTTGCAATGGCCACTTTGATGTTCGTGTAATTTGTACCATTTACCGTATTCTAACTTCATTGTTTTTTTTTTAAATTTTGGTAGGGATTTTTGTAAATCTCAGTTAAAATTGTTAAATTTTTAGATTTTGAATGCTCCATAGGTTTTTGATAGTTCTAACTGGATTGTTTTTTTTGAAATTTTGGTAGGGATTTTTGTAAATTCCAGTTAAAATTGTTAATTTTTTTATTTAATCTTATTTTTAAGATAATTTGAATGAATTTAAATAAAAAATTGTTGTTTTCAATTACTTTATTTAAATTATTTAGTTAAAGATGATTTTAAAATATTTTATTTAAGATAGACATTAAAATAATTTACTTGAAATATTCTTTTATTATTAATTTCTTTTAATACTATAGGTGAACTCTTTGTTGAACATAAGAGTTACACATCGCTTTTTGGACATGGAGTATGCCCTAAAATTGTTTCTGCTTGGCTAAGAGCTTGTCTTCCTAACATAAGGAAACATGTTAACGACCCAAGACCTAGAGACCTTTGGCAGGAGTGAAAGCCTATCCCCTTATGAACCACCAGCGGGTTATTCGAGGTGTTGTGGTTTTCTTTGAATAATGGTGTTGTGGTTTTCATTGAATAATGGTGATGATAGCAACCAAAGATGATTAACTGAGTTATGATAGGTTTTCCCACCCTGTAAAAAACAGAGTTACACATCTCTTTCATATAGACTTGTAAAAAATACATTTTGACAAAAAAAATTAAACTAATTCATTTTAAATATAAAATAGTTTATTGATAACATGTGAAATCAATAAAAGTTGAATGTTAGTCTTTGTAGTGACTTAACTATGGTCATAATTGCAAAATAAATTAATCTAATTTTAACCTAAAAAATAAATGTAGTCACTAACCTCTTATGAACCAATTTTATAGTAAAAAAATATAATTTAATATAGCAAGACATTTTTGTCCATTAAATATATAAAAATATAATAATTAATATTTATATATAAAAAAAACAAATTAACCAAATATTTTTAAAACACATTTATATTTATTTATTTATTTATTTATTTAAAACCTACCAACTTTCTTTGTCAAACTTTTTCGAGTATAGATTACACTCATTAACCACAATTAAAAATAAAATTTAAATAGATATATAATAATACACCAATAAAATCTATAATCGTATTGATACTCAAGCACCATGGTCAATGAAACAATACGCTTTTAACGCGTATGGCCTCCATATAAAGAGCAGTCTTTATTTCTTAGACAATACGTTAAGGGATAATTTACAACTTGACATTATTAATTACTCTCCGTGTACATGATTAATGACTTTTCATTCACTCAATTATTATTAACGCTGAAAAAAAAAATCAAATTTTCATAAATATTGAGATGGATATAATATATATAATTGAGTGGTATATAAAATTGTTTTTATTTTTTTTTTTTATTATTTTTATTTATAATTAAAAGATTTATTAATTTAATATTTATATTTTCAAAACTTTAATAAATTTTATAAAAATTAATGGAATTTTTTAAAAGTGATTACAAGTTAATTTTTTTCACTAAAAAACAAAAGATAATATTACACTTAATAATGTAAAAAAAAAATTAAATATTTTTAATTTAAATTCTAGTAAAATAAGAAACTAATGGAGTAGTCTACCAAGTAGAGAATTTGCCTGGAAATGTCCGATCGACAATAATATTTCTAGCTCTGGCCACCGACACTTGTTTACTCCAACTTCGAAGTTGGTCGCTCCGTATGTAAGGAATGTTCGGATTCTTTGGCGATTCGATGTGATTCGTCGACTGGTCAAGTTAAGGCAGTTCCTATTTCCACCTCTATAGCATTATAAATGCTATTTGACATGCGAGGGGAATAACCATTGCCCTCTGAGTGACAGCATGTAGAGAGAGAGGGCGAGTGTGGAGAGGGCACTCCATGGTTGTTCCCCTCACATGTCAGATAGCATTTATAATGCTATAGAAGTGGAAATAGGAACTGTCCTCAAGTTAATGGGGTGGGTGGCCGATGGGCTCGAACCTCCAAATCGTATGCCTAAATGCTCCATGTTGAATAACCTTCCAGCCAAAAACTCAAATATTCTTGTGCACAAGTTCCTTCGTCGTTGTTGTTGCTTCCAGGAAGAAAAACACCCATTCAAAATGCTCGAGCTTTCATTCAATGTCGCAGATTTCGCCTTTGCCATTCACTATTAATACAGGTTCTCCCCTCTCCTTGGCTAGTTGTCGAATGCTTCTATGTGAAACAAACAGTGCAATAGGCAGTGTCCATTGAAATATTACCCCAAAGCTTCAAATTATTCTCTTGCAGCAACCTTCACTAAAACAATATAGTCAGAGGCCGAGTCCTAATATTGATGCTAAAACCCTTAATACGAGGAGTAAAATTTGTAATCGCTTCAAAGGCATGAAACATGGCCGAACAAGCCCTTGCTTCCACAAGGGTATTAACCATTATGTATCTTCCTTGACCAAGGAGCTCATTCTTGTCTGTAAAACAACTTCAAAAAATCAAATTCTCCTCATTGATCAGTCTTTTGTTTTTGCCATGAAAAATTCAAACTCTGATTTCGTTTGGCTACAAAACCACATTTTCCCCATTTATCAAATCTATGGAAACAAAATGCAGCGACATTTAATTCTGACATTGATATACATATTATGAGACATAGGGTTTGTCACTTACCTTTATAGCTTGGTAACCCAAGGGTTTTCTACGAGCCACTGTAACCACCTTTGTGATCGAATCCTCCTCGAAAGCACCCGAATTGATCTTATATGATGTTGCAAACCTATTTCTGAGTTTTGGTTGAGTTTAGATGTCATTCAACATGATAAACAAACTAATTCAATACTCAACACTTTGATTTTGTTTGCAACATTCGATAATGTTGTTATATTAGGGGAATTTTGAGGTCTAAAATGGGTCTCCTAAGGAAATTATAAAATAATAGTGGAAATAATAAAATAAAATCATATTACATCATCGAATTTTAGAGGAAAAAAAAAATAAAAATAATAAAAAATAAATAAATTTGTTTTCAACTCGTATTTTCAACTTTTCTTGCTATAGTTTTACTTGAATTTCGAATAGCAACACTCATTGGATGCAACATTTGATTCCTCATCCAAGAAGTATCCTTGCATACTTTTGATGAACCCTGCTACACGAAAAATGAGAAATACATGAAAAAACGTGACTGCAATCACGTTTTTCATGTATTTCTCATTTTTCGTGTAGCAAGGTCCATCGAAAGTATGCAACATGGGTACTCGGATGATGAATTAAATTTTTCATCCAACGAGTACTCGCGCTCGAAATTTGAGTAAAACCGTGAGATAAGTTGAAAATACGAGTTGAAAAAATAGTTTTATTATTTTATTTTTTTAATCTTTTTTGCTTTTTTACTCTAAAAGTGGTGAATCGTCCCCATGGTTGACATCATCGTCTTGAATTCTATTGATTCTTATAAAATTTATTTCGGTTGTACAATTATTTTAGAAGGTCCATTTTAGACCTCAAGATTTCTCTAATGATAACACTATTTTGCACCCTTACTCCTTCAAATAAAATACAGTGTATAACAAGACCTTAAAACTCAGTCATTCTTTTTCGATTAAGACTTAATTTAACTTCAAACACTAGTTGTTACCTTTGATTTTACTATATCTCATTTTTAACTTGAAAGACCATCCCCATTCAACAAATAATAAATCATTAATGAAAGTATGGCTAACAATTGTTCCTTCAAGGAAAACAGAGTATGATTTCAAAAAGTTAGAGAGTAATGAAACTCGTTCCTCCCATTGTATTGTCATATTTTCATGATGATGTTTATATTTTAGGATTTATCATGCATATGAACACCTTATAAATCATTTTGACACTATCTCATCACCCTGCACAGGGATTTCCATGCCTCCGACCCCTTGCTATTTGCCAAAAAAAGAAAGAGGAAGCAATGCTTCCTCCAATCTACAATCATAAAATGTCCATATAGAGAATTCCATTAAAGTTTGGCTTTATATCCATTTTAAAGAAAGTAAAATAAATGCTTAAAAAGACAGGTGTAAGTAATCCTCTTCGGTATTTTGGATTAGCTCCTCGGACCTACATGACTTCTATAACATGGATGAGCTACATTTTAGGTCCTTCTGTAGAGATTCTTATATATATATACACATTCATTCAGGGCAAGAAGTGATGTAGGTTTCCCCAAAAAAGGCTTCATCACACAAAATTAGAAGCAACCTAGAGTGTTGCTACCATTGATCTAGACGAGATTGATTCGACATCAAAATGGATTATTAAGACAAATGAACCATGATTTTGAGAAGAGGAAGTCACTTGATTGGATGAAGAGACGAGATCTTCCCATTTATAAGCCCATGCATTTTATCACTTTTATTGTTTTGTGATTCATCAATTATCATTTTATGCCATGATCGATCATCCATAGCATTTGGACTTTGTACATCTGAAAAGAGAAAACACATCATTTTCCCTTTTCCCTTGCTTAATATTAATGTAACTCCAAAGGAACGCGAGGAAAATGAGCATCTTGAGGCCATGGGCTTTGACTGTGCCCTTATTATAAAGGCTTTTTTGGCCTATGAAAAGAATGAGCAATTGGCAACAAACTATCTTTCAAAAGCTATCTTTTGGAGCATGCCGATGATTATGAGGATTAATAGAGAAGACTTTCTGCGGAAACTGTGTATTAATGTTTCTTATTAGGAAATTTGCTTTTTATCATTATTGTTGTTTTGATAACTTTTTTATAATTTACACTCATAAATGTAATTAAACTAGTGGTTCTCTACGTTTTTTTGGTGCCGAGAGAATAATATCGTTAATTTAATTGTGAGTCTCTTATACACTGATGGGTCTTTTTTTGCTTCAGGCTTCAAGAGCATTAATCACTGGTTATGTTATGAGATCCATGTGTATAGAAAGATCAGTTGCATAATTGACTATTGGATATAGTCCAGTATCGAGATTGTCCTTCAGGAGATCTAGAAGCGTCAATTATACAAAGTTCATCAAAGATGGTCAGAGGTGATTATGTCTTAAATGAGTTGAATGGGAAGCTCAAAGATTGTGGTGGTGAAAAGAGCATTGTCTAGGGGACTTCAAAGTGGGATAAGTGTTGAGGAAAAACAGTTAGACAAATGTGACATGTAAATTGTAATTTGTCATTTTTTGTATTAATCATTGTAATGATGTAAATGTAAGCATTAAAGGGGGGACTTGGAAATAATTCTTACATTAGTAAATAGGTAGGATTGAGTTGTTGGTTGGTGTTCTGTTGAGAGATTTTCTCAAAATTATTCTCCTTAATTGGAATATGTTGGATCTCATGAGTACTATTTATGCGGCCTGTAATTTGACTTTGTAGAAAAAATATATGAATTGTTTTGTGTGCACCATGTCTGCTCTACCAACTTCCTTGTGTAGAAATTATATATATTATATAGTCCGACATTAGAACTCTTCAAACTTTCATTATATAATTATAAGACAAAAAAATATATAAATCCAACCATTAACATAGTTACCAATCAAACGAGAAAGTGAACTGGTACCCGTTTTTTGAGGTAGAAAAAAATCACCTGATTTTGAAAAGTGGTGATGCCAAAATACACTTTTTTTTTAGCATATTTTTGGCACTTTAAATTTTCTTATGTATCAAGTATGAACAATTTTTTCGATGTTGGTGATTTTCATGCTGATTTTGAAAAGTGTTGATGCAACATCAACACAAATTTTTAAATGTTAGTGATTTTCATGCTGATTTTGAAAAGTGTTGATGCAGCATCAACACAATTTTTTTTTGGGCTTATTTTTTACACTTTAATTTTTTTTTATGTATTAAGTATGAAGTTATTTTTTTTGTTAGTGTTCATCTTGATTTTGAAAAGTGTTGATGAGCATCAACCCTTTTTGTTTAGAGGGCTTAGTTTTTACACTTTGCATTGAGTGTGGATAATTTTTTTTAAATGTTGGTGATTTTCGTGTTAACAAAAAAAATTAAAAAAATAATAAAAAACATGACAAAAAAATCAAATACAAAAAAATATATAAAAAACAAAAGACTTATAAAAATGTAAAAAAAACATAAAACATAAAAGTAAAACATAAAGCATGACAAAAATAAAAATAATAAAAACACGGGTTTAAAAAAAAATAACAAAATAATTAAAAAACATAAATTCTTTAGTATTAAAACATAAAATACAATATAAAAAACATGACAAAAAAAAAATCAAATACAAAATATATATATAAAAAAAGGAAAACAAAAAAAACTATTAAAATGTTAAAAATAAAATAAAAATTAATTAATTAATTAAAAAAAATTGATAAAATTAATGAAAAAAATCAAGAAATACTATTAATTTAAAAAAGCAAATTTATCCCAAAAAAAAGAAAGAAAATTAAAAAAATTTTTTTTAAGTTAAATATAATAATTATAATAAACAACTAAAAAAAAAATTATTTTAAATCATAAATATTTAAATAAACAAAAATTAAAGTAAAAATAAAAATAAAATTTAAGAATTTTTTTTTAATTAATATATATATATATATATATTAAAAAAACAGTAAAAAATCAAACAATTAAAAAAAATAAAAAAAATAAACAATTTAAAAACACTTCCAAAAAAATTGACCCCGCCGCCCTTGCTCACCTCCTCCCCTTCTGTCATGCCCCCGAGCCTACGGTGGTCTTTCAACCGTACCGGCGATGTGCGGCACCACCACACACTTTCTTTTTAACAATACTAATGTATGTGGACTACGCCTAATTCACAACCGATAACTTAGTTTGTGTTTTGCAACCAAGTATAAAATTCATTAGACCTTTATATCAATGATCACCCATACTTAATCATTATCCACAACAATTATAAAAGAACAACAATCGCACGATATAAAGCGGAGGGGCAACTCCCGAATAGTCTGCCCAACAATGTATTATATATCAGTTTTACAATAGTACAACGCTCAAGTGTGCTTGGCAAACTCCAAGCCAACACTTAGCCAAATTTACAAAGATAGGCAACCTTGCCTTACAACAGCTTTATGCATCCTTCGTACAAAGAAAGGTGCTCACACGAGCCACCTACAACCCTCTGCCAAATCTGCACCAAAACCGTAATGTAGAACCACCTCTGCACAACCTTCGACTTAACATCAAGTCTCCACCCAAGCGTACAAGTCACCAAGGCAAGTGCGCATGAGATGTGCGCATCTCCTACCAAGTGCGCACTTCTTAACTTGCTCTGCGAAGATATGCGATGATTCGTTGATCATTTGATGCCTTTGGAGTGCTCCACGCCCACATACATATAGGCCTCCTAACGTGGGCGAGGGGTGGGTGAAAGCCCCTTGGCCGACTCCCAAAACGCCATCATGCAACCCCCAAACGCTCCCACAATGTGTCGGCCTTGCCATGTGCAAGCCACTCTCTAACGCGGGTATAAATTGCCTAACACTTAGTCGCATAAGTGTTGTATCATTCGGTCGATGTCGCCTTTCGTCGCAAGTTTCATCGATTTTCGTGCGAAGTCACCCACGCTCCGTCGTCGTGCGATCATGTACGCTCGCCCGGCGTGCGCGCCCCCGGGCGCCCCCCCGTCTCAATATTTCCAAGGCGTTACACCTTCCCTCCCCTCTCCTCTCTCCTCCCCAAACAAACCGACCCCCAAACCACACTCTACCCTCACGCCCCTCCCTCCTCTCCCCTCCCCCTCCCTTCGCTCCCCTTTCCC